>JASCZW010016139.1:0-19235 GCA_034211315.2 Aedes japonicus | reverse complement strand
GGCCGTTTTCAGCGGTCGCGGTCTATTCTAAATTTTGACAGTTAAATAGACCAAACGAAATTTTCCATTTTCACCGGGGCGTTCTAAATTTGATTTTCGAACAGTTCTGTTGTAAATAAAATAGAACTGTCATACGTTTTGTTTTATTTCGCGCCAAAATTGAAACGGAATCCAGACAGTTCTAAATTTGTTTGACAGTAGTAAAAAAACAACAACAAAGTCGAATGATATGATCGGAATGGCCATAAAAGTGTTTGTTTTGTAAAGTGTTTACAAGGAAGTGAAGTGGAAAGTGTGAAGACAATTGAAAATTGCCCATTGCCCTGCATTACCCGAAACTTTCAGGTTTGGAAGTGTGCTTTCGGAAGTTGCGTAATTTTAAACGGTCCTCCATCAACAGGTAACCAAAGAGAAAATTATTTTTTATGTTGGTCTTTTCCAACGGTGCACAGCATAGGGAAATTCTGCAATAGAATTTGACAGAACTTTTCTATCAAATTTGCCATTTTTTGTTTTTGTATTTATTTCAGACGAAGAAATTATAACTCACCGATCTAGGCTGAAGCGCTGAATTGTGGAAACGCTGCTCCGCTTTTTTTTATGCTGGTTTTCATCTTGTCAAAAGATCAATTTCGATGAAGGTATGATTTATTTTAACTTATTTGATTTCAACTCTTTTGCAGATGAGGAATTCTTAAGGAATCCATTATATTCAGTTACGGCGCTGCCAACCAGTTAGCAGTAGATTGAATCGTGGAACCACAGTTTGAGGATTAAGGTTTTCCTTCGTGGGTTTCCATAGTGTCCATATGATTATGGATGGAGAAGAGTCCCACGCTACATCTCCGACTCAGGGAGGGTTTGAAGGATTTTATTTGCCTCTTTCAGGAAGAACACTCCGTCGTCTCCGGTCGTTTTTTTTTTTTTGCAGAAAGCTTACGACTTTTAGAGCGCTGTTACAAGAAAGTGTCGAATGGGGACGATATCTGCTTCAACGCATGTAGATGATTCTTTGGTGTAGGGTAGCAGACCGGATATTCTGCGGATGCATCGTTTGAAGATTAGAGCAAGGTTTTCAATGATATTGTTGGAACTTCTGCACAGCAGCTCGGTACGATACAATAGTTTGCTGAATAGTACCGCTTTCATTATTTTCAACCCTACATACGTCGCCGTTGGTTTTGGTGTTGGTGTGATGATATGTAGTAGACTCAACCGGTTTTAACACTGCTTCCATGTGCGATCGCAGTGAGATTTAAAGCTCATGTGACGGTATAGGTATACATCGTTCCTAGGAGGATTCTTTCTCGCGTGGTGTTTTGTCGAGCAGAGATGGGAGCATTTGCTGTTTTTTGGCGACAAATCGAAGCCGACGGATGATGCCCATGCGTATACTTGCTCGATTGTACATTTTAGTTTCCTGAGAAATAATTTGGGTTTGTGTCCTATGGCAAGGAGATGAATACTCCATATGGTAGTGATTCGAATACTCCATTCATAGCGATGAGAAAGATGGGTACCGCCATTTCGTATCTCCGATGCACAATTAAAACGTTCTGTTATTAGGAAGTAATGAATAAAGGCGAAGGTATTACCTTTGTTGTCCTTACATGCCAGCGTGGTTAGCACATCGGGAGTCCAAATACGGCTATACGCCTACGCAAGGTCCAGAGCAACCGAATCTATGTGAGGGCCTTTCTTAAATGCGTCGTTCAGGACTTGACCGAGGGTAGCAAAGTAGGTGCTTGTACCATATCCTTGGCAAAAAGCATGTTGACGATGAACGAGGAGGTCGTTGTCCCGGATTAAATGCACAAGTCTTCGGTTGACAATCCGTTCCATAACCTTACCGTAACAGACTAGTCAGTGTGATATGCCGGTTTCCGTTTGGTTTGGTCCGCACTGAGTCTTTCTTGGGGATAGGGATGACAAGACTATGTCTCCACTGCTCGGGAAAATTTCTACTTGCCCAAATCCGGTTGTAGCTTTCTAGTAGGACTTTTCTGCCGATGGGGGAGAAGTGGCTAAAGAGTGGATAACCTATTTCATCGGGACCGGTGGATTTTCCATTCCCACTGGCTAACGCGAAAGCCGATTCGGCTGTAGAAAAGGGTTCGTCCATCGGATCGTCAAGCCGGTTGTTTGGGGGTTGTATAGATTTAATGGTAAGCAAAAACTTGTCGATTTGAGTGAAGTTGTGGTTGCATCCGCTGCGTGTGTTGAGTTCGGCGAAAGACTTAATGAAGATGTCAGCAATTTCTCTGCTATGTTTATTGCAACTATGTTGCTGTTTCTTTTCCCTCGTCATGCGTTTAAGTTTTTCTATTGTTCGGACGATGTGCTTTCGGTCGCTCAAAAAGTCGTCCCACGTCTTGTGCTTGGGAGTGCGGATAATATCTCGGCAGGCATTGCGTTCCAACCGGTAGTACATAGCTTCTGTCTGGGCACCTGGATGTCGTTTCACTAGGGCTTTTTCCTAGCTTTTATGGCGTCTATTGTTTTGTTTGTTCCTGCGTTTGGGCTCGTTCTTGGAATGGCTTCTGAGACTGCTGTAAGAATGGCATTCGTGAGTTCCTCTAGCGATGAATTGACGTATATGGAACTAGCTTTTCTTAAGGTTCTCGAAGAGTTGCCAGTCGGCAAGCTAATTTTGCCATCGGGGGCGTCTTGTTGCCTTAGGTGCGGTGAAGCTGCAGTGAATTAATATGGGATGGTGGTCGCTGCCCAAGAAATTTTCGGCAATTGACCACTATACGCTACCGGAAAGCAGCTCGCTGGCTAAGGATACGTCAATTGCAGAACTCGTATGCGGTTGTAGAAAGGTGTTAGAACCGTCATTCACAGTAGTTGCGCAGTTTCGGCTCTTAGTACCGTACGGGCTGTTTTCTTTGCGTTCTGCGTTGACTTGGTGTGTTACTGCTACCTGGAGAACGAGCTCTTCAGATTCTGTTTGATTTCTTGGATGATGGTATCTCGCGCTGTCCTTAGGTGGATCTGCCTTTTTGCTGCACTAACTGCCCTTTTTGCTACACTAGCTTCCAGCGCTCATCCACGCTAGCACCGTTGTACTGCTGACAATCGGCTACTCGGTGGCCTGCTCGACCACACGATAAGCATTGCTTACCTGGTTTACCGATGTTGGGTGCTGTAGCAGTCATACTTCTAATTATCGGCGAAGGTCTTTCTTTCGTAGGGTATCCAGACTATGGTGAGCTCGAGAGCTATCACCAGTAAGGACCACAGTAAAAGAGTCGACTGCTGATCGATAATAAAGATCGTTTATTTCGGTGTCATTGGCTTTATATATGGTTTTCGGTTCAGTTACAATATTTGGCTTAATCTACTTTCCTATTGGTGAGAATGAGACAACTAAAATCCATATCCGAAAATTTGCTTGATTTGCTAGGTTGACATTTCGTATGCCTCGGTGGTCCTACCCGGTTGTGCAATTTGAAACCTTTCGTTTTCGTTTGCTCGCCAGTGTAGGGCACACTCAGAGGGAGGAAAAAGGAATGGAATAATTCTAGCACCGCGGCTCGGGTGCCGCATATGGATGCAATTGCATTTTGTATTCTATGTAACTTGAGTTTCTGAACTTAGTTCGGTTTGGAGTTAATGACTTGTTGAGATTTGTTTTGTTTATGGTTGGGTTATTGCCGTAAATATTTAGGGATGCACATCACAGTGCACTGCTGGGCGTTGGAACTGGAGATTCATCGGCGGGGTGAGCTTTAACGATGCCTAAATTCACACCCTTTACTTTATAGCCCCTGTTTTCCGGCTACATGTTGTGTTTTTGCGCACTGGCTCCCAAGGCTGCCATAAACTCTCCGAGGGTTTCAAGCGTCGCGGCTTGATGTTTATTTTTGAAGACTGCCCAGTTAAGTCGTATCGAACCTGGCAGTTTTTCCACCAGTTCCTACATGAGCACCGGATTCGCAAGGTGGTTGATCTGCTGCGCTGCTTTGAGATGGTCGACCAGGTTTTGCACTGCAAGGCCGAAGTGCATGATTGTCTCCAGTCGATCGTGCCTCGGTTGATAAATCTGATGAATTTTGCCCAACAACGACCTAATGAAGAGTTCTGGTCTCCCAAAAAGAGTACGCAGGGTCTGGACGACGTGCGGTACGCTTGTGGGTAAAAGCAGTCGGCTTCTCACTGACTCCAGGGCATTCCCCTTCAGGCACCGTTGAAGGCGAACCAAATTTTCCGCATCCGAGTGGCCGCTGACTGCTCGAAATTACTGATGAAAACGGGCTAGTCTTCTGGGTTCCCGCTAAAGATAGGTAAATCTTTTCCTAATACTTGTCTGGCTGCGATCTGCGTCTGTGACAATGTTCGCACATAGGGTACGGGGCGTGTCGGCACATGCTGTGGTGGTAGAACAGGACAACTCGATGAAATTTGTGCATCCAGAGATGGTCGTGGATCGGCGTAATTTGGTGGCAGCGGTGGAATAGGGTGATTCACTGTTCGTATCCCCAAGCTGATTTCCGTCTGATCTTCCAGTGTCCTGTTCGTCTAGCCTATCTTTCACTTTCTCATCGGAATTCACAACTGAACCGCATCTACTGCTTGACGCCGCCAGCTGTCGAAAAATACCTTGTCTTTTCTCAAAAAATTCCTTCCTAACTTGCTGCCGTCTCCGTTTAAGGTCCAACTCCACCTGCAGTTTTCGCTCACGAAGTCGTTTCCTTTCCTCCATGTGACGCTCTTCCTCCTCCAACAATTGCTTCATTACTTCTCTTTCTTCCCGTAGTGCTTGTTCTTGCAGTTTCTGATCTTCTTCGACTAGCTTCAACTGTCCCGCCAGTAAAGCAGCTCGAACGCTTGAAGTTATACTTTTCGTTGGGTCGGGATTTTTCTTCCCTCTTCTAGAGCCCACCTCTGAATTCTACTTAGTGCTTTTGGATCGACGTGGATCGTCCGCTGGTACGTTCAAGTTACCCTCACCAGATTTTTCCTGCTTCGCACATCGTGTGCAAATGTATTGTGCATCCGGTTGCCGGATCTGCTCATCAACACCAGAACACCCGAAGTGGTCCCAGAACTTGCACAGGTCACACTGGACCATTTGCACACGACTGGCAGTTCCGTGGGGAATTCTTATCTGCCATACTTCCGATACGCTAACAAGTATTGTTTATAAAGATAGTGAACGATTGATGATTTTTTCACCAGCTTCAATTGTTTTTCGAACGCGCCACAAGCTAATTTTGCAGGCTTTTTGGGAGCATTGAGATAATGAGAGACAAAAAAAAGTACAATGGATGTAAATCAGGTAAACTGAGACACACAGGACAGACATCCAGGCTCGAACATTTTTTTCCCAATTTATTGTGTCAATTTTTAAAAGTAAACCGTTGGAAAATCAGCGCTGCCTAGTCTAGGTTTCACCAAACTAAAATTAACAGATTATCAAATCTCAAGGCGCGTAGGTGGCGCCATCAATATACGAATCACCGAAACTAATGGAAACTAGCTGAAATTTTAAAATGGCAGTTACAAAAATTTACACACGGCGGGCACTCTAGCTTGGATGTCTGTTCTCTGTGACTGACAGGCCAAACAATTGGTCAAAAATGCGAGTTATCGAATAAAAGGATGCCTCAATCACTAGGGAAACGACCGCGCCTTCTATCCACAAACTGTTAGCAACCGGGAGATGGCATTACTCCCACTTTACCCATCCGGTTCTCTACAATCTGCCTGGGTACCTTGATATCCCGATTATATGAGTTTATGCGTACGAGAACATCATATAAGTATATACAACACCTATCTGATATCCATTGGTTTGTTACCAACAAGAAAAAAAAAAGTATGTTTTTATCTCTTTCTCTAGGAATCTCTACACAGAAAAAATATATGAAAATTATTAATCACGTAATTTGAACCTTCACTGAAAATATGTCGACATAATTTAACCTGACCACATTTTTCAATGTAATGCATCATAAACATCTGAGTTAATTGCCTGCTCTGAAATTTATAACGTTGTTAAGAAAGTATTTCAGTTTTAATGCACATTTGTAGTTGATAGCATAAAAAAGTGCGCCTTGAACGCTTGAAATTTACATGACCTCAACTCAACTTAGCATCACCGCGCAGCTTGTTGTATAGAATGAAAAAGATACCGCCGCCATATTGTGTATGCGCAAGTTCCGTGCGCGGAGTTCAAAAAGATTAAATGAGTTCCATACGTGTTACAAGAATCGTGTTTGAGTGTGATAATTCAGTGATTAATTGTAGGTTTATTTAAACATTTATATCATTATGAGTCAATTCTCGAAATTCTAATACACACTTCTATGGAAGAAAAGGAAAAAAGAGATGACTTCGGGGAAGCTAAAGTTGAATTTTCAGACATCGATTTGAAGTTCGCAAAAGAAAACAATTTTATGTTCCTCTTTTTGATCCGTCTTTTATAATCCAGCGTAACGGACATTGAAGTTAGTGTAGTATCATCACTTTAAAAATGTTCAATAAATAAGAAGCAATTGAAAACATATAGCATTTCTTTTAATTTGAAAAAAAAAAAACACCTGACCTAAAATTCTGAAAACGGTAGATTACAGCACATTTAATCGTACAGACCCTTAAAATATTAGATGATGTAAATTTAACCTACTACATAAATTTCTTCGAAATATGATAGAGGTCAATTTGTTACATTCAAGTCGCCATAATTTTACAAGTTTCATTCTAACTGTGTAGTAATTCTCTAGGTTTTCAATAGCTCTTTGTAAAGGCTAGTATGCAGCTGACAAGTAAAGACTTGAAGTATTTTTTGCTATTTCTACCGAAGTAATTTTGACAATTGCTCCTGTATGGGAGAAATGTCAGTTTTCCTTGCGGAATAATCGAACGGAATATTATTCCGCAAGGGAAAGTGACAGCCCCATTTAGATTACACGATCAGGCGTTACTAAAGTTACGAAGTTTGCCTTCCTTTTCAGCTGCATACAAGGTAAGTAATTCCGACAGTAAAAGCATTTCTTGACCATTTCTTGTCCTACCCTAATGCACATTACTTTTCAGCTGCATACTACACACTTAGAAAATTTTACAGTATTCGGTAATGTTTTACCGAACTTTCAACAGCTGAACAGTTCGGTAATCCAATTTAACGGACTTCGGTAAAATTTGACAAGTTCCGGTAATTTTTTTACCGGAATACTGTAAAATTTCACCGAAATCCGGTGAATGGGATTACCGAACGTTCAGCTGTTGAAAGTTCGGTAAAAATTACCGAATACTGTAAAATTTTCTAAGTGTGTAGCCTTAAAGCTGAAAAACAGGGTAAATCATTCCAATTATCATAGATACAGCTTTATTAACGGTATATGTTTTTTTTCTTGAAGCAATAGATTATTCTATAAGACATGTTTTCAAAAGCTTTCTTCATACCGTTCTATATTTATGAAATAAATGGAATATCTAATCACCATTGGATTACCTATACCTATACCGTTCATAAGCGCTTGCCAGTCTTCTATGAAAACAGTACATAAAGTTCAATTGAAATTGTGAATTTTGTGCTGCAAATCTAAAATAACCAACAATTTGATTTAATCCTTGCCATGTTACTATTGTCAAGTTGACATTGCCCAGCCTACGTCAACCAGTGTCTCCATGTTTCAGCTGGCAGCAGGGGTAAGTCACTCGACCACCTTGTGTTACCACCCTAAAAACACAATCCGCCACACTTCAAACACACTCGCCACCACATGAAAGATAAATTCATATCTGGCACCACTTACACGAATCGATTGTTTGTTTTTGTTTCCCTCTCGCTTACACAAATGTAATTCAGACGATGCATATGTGAGAATGTATTAAACGTCAAAACCGTGCATGGTTGCCAATAAGCATAAATTTCCGATTGTAGTTTGTGAAAACACAAAAACACCTTCTGCCACCCTAGAAACACATTCGTACACGATCAACACAAACACAACGTGGCAGAGTTACTCACCCCCTGGCTGGCAGTCAGTTGTGTTCATATGACTCGTAGAGGCTTAAGATAATAACTTGTGAGGATCAGTGTTCGGTTGCACCTTCCTGCCAGGTTGTCAACTCACCTATTGAAGTACACATTTCTTGGCTTCCGTGTATCCTCACCATAGAAGGAAAATTTGTTCCCTAGATTTCAAGTTGAGTTATTATTTCTTTTTTTATTTCCAAAGGTTTCGGATCGCAACAATCTACCTCTACTCAGTCAAATGAGGTTAAGAGGGGTAAGAATTGGAGTGAAAACGAAGATGCACAGCTGTGTCTGTCCTGGCTGGCGATATCGAAAGATTCTGTCAAAGGAACAGATCAAAACAAAATAACTTTCTGGATGGCGATCAGGCAGCATGCAGGAGCAAAGATTTTAGGTATTGGAGATCGGCCAGTCGATGGCGTGCGGCAACGATTTAGCCAGCTAAGCCATCAGATTTCCAAATATGTTGGATGTTTGGCCTTCGTATCCAGAGCAAACAAAAGCGGTGAATCAATGGATGATAAATTTCAGGCAGCCCGGGAATTGTTCCTGAAGGAAACAAAGCAAAAAACTTTAAAATTCAGAGATGTTATGATATATTAAAAAATGAGCCAAAGTTTCAAGTCGCCAGCAGTGTTAAGCGGATCAGGATTGAAGCCAATGGTATTGTTTTTAATGTTTCCGTTAATTCTATCGTGTACATGTAATGCGTAGACTGTTGTTAGCGTTGTTGTTTACATAGTAGTTCTACTATCCTTCTCATTTTTTCATGTCAAGTAGAAACAGCTGCCAATAATCACTGGAGTTGTAGTTATGGATTCCTTAACTTTCGAACTGTAGAGGTAGTATTTTGAAATCCACCGAACTTTTTTTGTGTATTTGAATATAACTTTAAGTTAAATTAACAAGTGTTGTTTTACAGGTCCAGAAGAATCCAGCAGTTTTACTACCGTTCCCTCATCCAATATTGTCGAAATATCATCTGGGCAAGAATTGTTCTCTACGCCCACTACAGCAAACAGGCCAATGGGCTGGAACAAGACCAAACGCCTCATTCAAGAAGATAACGTATGGCCAAAAGTGTTGGAGGAAATGCAGCGTAAAAATGAGCTGCTAGAAAGGCATACGTTAGCACTTGAAAGGGCAACCGACCTTCATCTGCTCACAACACCTTTGAATCACCTTGATGCATTGAGTAGGAAAATTATTGAAAATCAAAAGAAAGAAATAGCGAAAAAATATTCCGACCAAGAAAGTCAGACCGGATCAGTCATTCAGCCCGACTCAGAATTATCAGATGCAGATCAGTCAGACAAGATATAGCTTAGGAAAAACAATGGTATTCTAAGAAGAAATAAGAAAACCTATGACAAAAATAAACTAAATAAATGGATACTGAATGTGAAATAAATGAATTAACTAGGTACAGCAAATACTAACCTGTAAATGTAAGACTCTTGATTTGTTATTAAATAAAGTAAATATTGCAGTAATACTAAAACTTTACAGTTCTGTACAAAATATTGACAAATTCCAATAGAGGTGCTCCCAAAAGGGTCCGAGGCCTAAATCTAGCCGATCTCCACTGGTAGAAACTTCTTTGAAAATTATGGGCTGAGCTTGATGACTTCCTTAACAGGAAGGCCATTGACATCGCTATCGTCACCGAGACACATCTCAAACCGGAACTCAACGTTTTCATCCCAGGATACCGGATTGTGCGACTTGATCTGCCATCTGCTTCTGAGCTTTCAGCTCCAGTCCATCGAATCCTTCGGAATCGAGGTAGTAACTACTGTCGGCCCAATCACCATCATCGCGGCCTACCCAAGTAACCACAAGCATTATATTATTGCACTTATTCAATCCAAAATCAACATGGGTAATGCGGGATCACATTAGCAATGTCTTATGGCATTACAAAAGATATAGCATTAGTTCGATTTTAGTAGGGCCCTTTTCAGCTTTAATCCAACATCAATGATGCACTAGAAGTAATACATATACACTATATATGGATGCTATTACAGCCTCGTGGTTACTTGGGTATTGTCCCAAGCAAGCCAGTACCAACAACGGAACAACAACGGCCCTGCGAAACGACATCCGTAAGCTAACTCGGAGGCAGGGGCAGTTCATCATCGCCGGCGACCTAAATGCGAAACTCGAAGCGTGGGGGAACATTTCGGTCATCAGAAGCTGTTCCAGGACTACTTTACCGACACGCCAATCTTATATAAATTTAGTGAACTTTCTAGAATCTCAGGAATAGCCCCCCCCCCCCCTCCCCCATACGTTTTACTATTCTCCCTGATATTTAGGGAACACCCCAAATAATCAGGAAACTGTCCAGAAAATCAAGGAACTTTCTAGAAGTTAAGGGTTCTTTCTAGAAGTTCAGGCAACTTTCCTGAAATTCAGATTGTTTCCTAAAAATTCAGGAAATTTTCTATAAATTCAGAGAGCTTCACATGAGTTCCTGGAACTTCCCAATAGTAAAGGGTTCTTCACAGAAGTTCGGACAACTATCCAGAAATTCAGGGAGGTTCCCAGAAGTTCAGAAAACTTATATGATTTGTTTGGGTATTTCTTAGAAGTCCATAGAACTACTCAAGATGTTCAGGTAACTTCTCAGAATTTCAGGGATCCTCCCAAAATTTCAAGGAACTTTTCAGAAAATTAGATAATTTCCCATACATTCAGAGATCCGTCCAGAAATTCATGAACTTTTTCAAAATGTTGCTCTGTTTGAAAAAATTTGTGGACGATGTGAGGAAGCAGGAAGAAAGAAAGCTGAATAAACGTCATCTGAATTTCGTCGGTGTTCCGATAAAATGTGTTTGCTGTTGAGGTTGATGCGGTACACGATAAGATGCTGGGACAAAAGCTGAATTTAATGTTCAGGTCTGCAGCAATGGTTGAGCCGTTTTCTCAGATCGAATCTCCTATGACTTCGTTTCTTTCCGACGATTTTACGAGGCTTGTTAGAGCCGCTATGCCGTAAATTGTTAAGCTCGAGCGTCTGACAGTCAAAGCCAAATCGTTAATTGAAATAGAATCTTCTACTAGCCCTTAATGTGGAAATTGGTTTTTCCTCTAAACCGGCTTAAGCGACAGAATTTGCTTAAATGTCCTACAAAGACGTTTTGGCATTCCCCAACGACTTATGATCGTTCAACTGTGGTTTTTTGAAGCTACTATACAAATCTCCATTAACATTCCCTTTAACGCGTTACGTCATCTGCATTAATGTTGTCATAACTCACTTCACGGACATAGCTAAAAAGTGTCTGGAAACGTTCGTAGGTAAAGAATATCTGACCGCTGAAGTTGCTCACAAAGTTAAAAAAAGAATTTGGACAGCTGTGCTCAATGTCGCCTGCTTGCCGGAATCCAGAGAAAAGAACATAGTTTGGAAGAATTTTAGCTAGAACTGATTGGTCATTCCAACAAGGAGCTGCCAAATTTGACAACATTTGTTAAATATAAGCTCATCCTGTCGCACAAAAATTCGGATTTTCAATAAATGGAAAGTGTCTGGTGGTAAACCAAACTGAAAGTTTGGGAGCTCAGAGATTTGTCTAGGAACTGTCAACAACGTTCAGAACACGAAGTCCTTTATACAATACTAGCTGATTCCGGTGCGAGCGTTGCTACACCTGCAATTAAATGAATGAACATTACAAAGAACTGACGATTTTATTTCTGAATGGGTTTTTTATTTGACTAAGCTCTCCTTAGTCCCTTGTTCAAACTTCTATCAGAACATTCTTCTTACCCAGACAATACACAGTTTGTGGCTTGGTTACCTGGATAATTCTCAGGTTTGGTTGAAATTTGTGTTTAAAATCACCATAGAAACATTTCTTGCATTAAAAAACCCAGCATACCAATTTTGGTTCCATTTGCTTTATTGATTCTCGAGTTATTCAGAAATTTTTGTTTCATTTGTTTGAGAGCCCCTCCCCCCTTCAGAAGGCGAAAGAGTATCAAGTCATCATAGAAACATTTCTCTCCTTCAAAAACACAGAACACTTTCAGGACGGGGAGGGATCTAAAACTATCATAGAAACCTTTCTTGCCTTTAAAACCTCACACATGCTAAATAAGGTTTCTTTTGCTTGATTAGTTCCGATGTTTGTTGGGTCATTCGTATGGGAGCGCCCCTTTCCAGAGACGGGATCATTAACTATCATAAGAACCTTCCCCGAGTGCCCAATTGAAAATATATTATGTGTATGTAATTTTTTTATTCAAACGCCCCTCGTATTCAATTTTTGTTGACGTTTCCAAGTGTTTGTTGATCTTCTTACGGATTTCAGTTGTCGGTTCAGTCCGAGTTATCTAAATAACCATGGATAATACGGTGGCAAGCAAAACTATTCCCTTGCAAATCCGAAAATGTGTTATTCGTGACATCGAGAAAGGTGAATCGCATCGCAAGATTGGTGAAAAGTATTGATACAGCAAAGCAGCAGTTACCAGACTTTTCGCAAAGTACAAAACCTACGGTTCAGTAGCTGATCGCCCAGGGAGGGGAAGGGAACGTAGAACTGATTCCGGAACAGATGCGAGAATCATTCGAGAAATTAAGAAAAATCCGAAGGTTTCCCTTAGGGAGATCAAGAAAGTGATTCAACAACCGATCTCGGACAGTACTCTACGCAGAAGGATCGCTGAATACGGTATGAAGAGCAGGTTTGATAGAAGTTGCCTTTTATTAGTAAAGTCATCAAAACGAAACGACTCAAATTTGCTAGGGAACATGCTGATAAACCTTTAGAATATTGGAAGACTGTTTTGTGGGCTGATGAGTCCAAATTCTAGTTGTTCAACAGCAAAAACGAGCTCGTGTATGGCGTAGACCTGGAGAGGCGCTTCATGATCGACATATCCAGGGCACAGTTAAGCATGGTGGAGGGAACGTGATGGTGTGGGGATGTTTTTCTTGGGCGGGTGCAGGTGCTTTGGTAAAAATCGATGGTATTATGACAGAAGATTCCTACATCGACATATAGCGTGAGAATTTGGAGGTTTCGTTGGTTAAAACTGGGCTGGAAAACAAATTTGTGTTCCAGCAAGATAATGACCCAAAACATACCGCGAAGAAGTCAAAGGCATTCTTCCGTTCCTGCCCTATTAAACCTATGGAATGACCCCCACAGAGTCCAGATCTGAAACCAATAGAGAATCTGTGGGCCATTTTGGACTCACGAGTTGATAAGACAGGAGTTACCAACAAACATAACTATTTTCAAGCTCTTGAGAACGCCTGCGAAGATCTTGACCCACAACACCGGAAGAATCTGGTGGAGAGTATGCCGAAACGTATGCAAAAACTGTTGAAGGCCAGGGGAGGACACGTCAACTACTGATTACTCAACGACTGGATCTACAACTTGTTTTTTTACAGAAAATATAAAGTGGGCACTTTATTTTGACATGCATAATTTCTACTATAGTTTGATTTTTCTTGAAGAAAAATATGAATTTGCAGGACAAGTGTTTTTTTATGTACCAGACAAGAGAAAAACATAATAAATATGCCATCAAAACAACAAAACTTAGAATCTTTCACTTATTATACAGTTTGCTGCACAAAAAGGAAAAACTGGGGTAGGTGGGCATTTTTTTCTGGCGGTGACTGTATATATAGATGAACGCAAGGCAAGCTGTACTCAAAAACCTTGATCGTTATACTATTTTTCTTCGATGTTTATGCTTCTAGAAACTTGAAATATCAATGACTTATATAAAGCTAAGTGTTCTCGATAGCAATATGAGAGACCAAAGCAGATTATGCAATACGCAAGAAGTCCGCAGCTACTATTTGTAAACAACTTCATAAACTTCAAAAATATCTACTAATCCAATATATATTAACTCATCTTCCCAGTCGGGAAAATAATGCAAAAATGCGGGAAAAATTCGGGAAAAATTGGAAAATGCGGGAATTTTTTAATTAAAATTCTCTCATACTTGTTCTGCCTGAGGAAAATAAGCCTAAACAACACAACGGTGGAATGGGCCAAATCAGCTGTCTATCTTGGCGTCACCATAGACAGCAAGCTTATTTCCAGGGAACAGGTTGACAAAACTGTCACAAAGTGTAACGTTCTGTTGAAGCTACTGTACCCATTGATCAACAGAAGGTCTACATTATCCCTGAAACACAAGCTTGCTGTCTACAAACAAATCATACTTCCAGTCATCGAGTGCGGCATGCTCAGGATGATTCTGAACACCCCTCCGAGGACAAGAACATCTGAGGTCCACCGTCTGGCCGAGATAAAAATGCTCGACGATCGCTTTAGTGAGTCTATCAATCGGTACAGGACACGCTGCCTGACATCGGATCACCAGATCATTCGGAATCTGGTTCCCCACCCCTAGGATTTTCAAATTGTAGTTTTAGTTGTAGGTTAGGTAGGTTATCAAATTTTAAAACTAACAATGCTCCAAGGGCTGAACTGTAAAGGTTATTAAAACATAAAGAACATCAGACATATAAAACACATAAAACATTTACAACAAAGCTGAAGAGCCCACTGGGCTAAAACTCTTAAAATTGTAAGTTAGTATGTAAGACAAATGAATGAAAATAAGACAAATTAAGTAAAAAAAAGCTTTTAGTTTGCTCAAATGCGTACGTCAAACCATTTACTAGAGCATTTACTCACGTCGATATGACAAAAGCAAGATTTTGAGAATTTATGTTTCGAACATCCAAATGCATATGAATAAAACGAATAATCTTAGTAAATGCTCACAAAGTGTTGAGTCACATGTAGAGCATACTCAGTTGAAATCGAACTAACAGAATCGTATGTTGCATGGAGGAAACTACATACAATTTACGTGGGAGATTTAGTAAATTTATCATTTCGAATGGTTGTTGACATAAACAGTGTATGTAAAAGTTTTGATCGTTCAGTGTAAATTTATAAAACACGACGAGAAGACGACCGACAGTCTCCTACGGCCACGAAACATGGACATTCCTCGTTGAAGACCAACGTGCCCTTGCTATCTTTGAACGGAAGGTGTTGCATCCGATCCGGGCCACCTCAATTAAAATGATTCTCGAAAAGGAACCGAGACGGACAAGAAGAAGAGCTGCACAACGAGCAAGGTGGATTGACCAAGTGAAAGGCGACCTGCTGACCTTTCGCAAACTGCGAGGCTATGGACGAATAGAATGGAGACAACTTCTGTATACAGCCACCCCGGCCTTGGTTTTATTGGTAAGGTAAGGTCATGGAATATAATTTGACCGCACCATAAACTCGAATATGCTATTTACATACGATTTATATTTCTTCAAAACAGGTGGGACAAAACGGGTCTATTATTAAGTAAAGGCGTAAGTAAATTAAGAAAGACTCGTCCCGATTCGTGATGTCGGAGCCACTTGACCAGCTATCACTCAATGCTATCACCTTTTGCTGCCCAGAGATGTTCGACGATGTCGTGGCGAAGTTGGAAGTGCAGTCTCGAATCTTTTATATTTGAACGCTTATCGATTAACTCATTTAGGCCAATTTCTGCAGTGGGGCTGGTCCGGCAAAGACGCTCGCCGATCTTTTCGGAAGATGTTCAAAATAATCGGTGTTCTTGTCGATTCTTACAGTAGTACGATTTTTGATCCGCATATTATGCAAGATGATGCATGTTGTAATTATGTCTTGCATTGTCTTGATATCAAGAAGTCGGCAGGGGTACACCGTTATCTTCCAAGTGCTTTGGATGATTCCAAAACACCGTTCCACGTCCTTGCGAATAGCTTCCTGAAATTTTGCGTATAACTTTTCTTTCGCCGTTTGTGGAATGGCGATAGTTTTTAAAAATATACTCCAATCGGGATATATGCCATCTGCCAAAAGATACCCCTGCTCGTACTCATGGCCCCTAATATTCCAGGGGCGTCCTAGAGCACGATGCTGTAAGAAACGAAACGAAATATGTGCATATACTTCTTCAAAAGGGTATATTTAGTACTACTTACTTCAACTATGTTGTTAATCAGCGGAGAACGATCAAGTACGTTTAAATCGTTTAGGGTTCCAGGGGAACCGAAAAAGCAGTGCCATACATATGTATCGTATGAAGCGCAGGCCTCCAGCACTACACTGGCCTTTCCGTCCTTGCCCTGATACTGCCCTTTCCACGCAACCGGGCATTTATCCCACCGCCAGTGCATGCAGTCAATGGAAGCTATCATGCCCGGGAATCCTCTTGCTGCATTTTCGGCCATCAGGACATCGCATTCCTCTGCTGTTGGAGGCCGCAGGTACTCGCCGCCGTACATTTCCATGACTCCTGCGCAGAAGTGCCTAAGTGTTTCCAGTGATGTGGAGGTGCCTATACGAATATTCTCGTCAAGTGAGTCTGCCGAAGAACCATAGGCAAGCAACCGAATTGCAGCTGTGCATTTTTGCAGTGTGCTTAAGCCAGGCTTCCCGGTCGCATCACAACGGAGGCGAAAATATTCGTAACGAGCCTGCAGATCGTTCATTATCTTCAAGAATAGGTCCCGTGGAATACGGAAACGGCGTTGAAATGTGTCCAGGCTGTAAGTGCAATTTTCACTGAAATAATCTTTGTACAGCTTGTCATGCCCAATGCTGAATGCCCTGGCAACATTTGGGCTTCGACCTGGTCGTGATCCTCGCATAGAAGCGTCGTTGCCTGAAATATAGTAGGTATTCTTTAATTATATTTCATTAGATAGGGAAGGGTGATCCAATCCTGATCCCCTGGATTGAGCCGACCACCATGTTTCTCAGAGATGGTACTGCTGACCGAATTTTCAGAAATGTCATGTTAACGCTATTGTTACATTGTCAATTTAAACCTAAGCTAGCTGTTGGAAAGTATGAAGCCCCCCTCAAACAGCAACTCTACCAACAACAATCCAGCGCAACACCAGCTCAGACGATGAAGGTAATCAATGCTATCGAATGTCCACTACCTGCACGTAGCTAGCCGAACCGAGGAACTCAACTCTTATCATCTCAGGATCGTCATCATAATCGTCATTATAATCAGCGCAGCGTCCAGTCGCACGGGATCGATAAGAAAGACCAAATAACAGCTGATAAAAACGGTGAGATCCACGAGAGCTAACACCGAACAAATCATCACACACAAAGACTACAAAAGGAAAGGAAATCTATTGAGGCTGGATGTTTAAAGTATCATCAGTGAAAGGTTTACAAAATCAAGTAATTAAAGACGAGAAGATCTAATAACTTCAAAAACCTTCTGTTCTTGAGCATCATCAGCCACAAGCGACCCAGTGCGCTTTCCTCAGAACAAACTGATCTTCAGCGGGGACATCGACGATTGGCTGACTTTCCGCGACTTGTTCGTCACCCATCCATTAGAAAGTGAATCTAGCAGAGGTCGAAAAGTGTCATTACTTGAAGGAGTAATGACTCACTGGAGAACCGAAGACCTGATCCACTCCCAATCTAAAAGATCAACTACCAGATGGCATGTAATTTGCTGTTAAAACGCTATAACAACGATAAGAGGGAAATACAAGCACTTTTCAGTTGTCCTGAATTGTCAAGTTATCCAAAACTAATCTTCACACCCTAGCCGAAGGTTTAGAGCGGGCCATATAGACTCTCGACCAAGTCATACAACAGGTCAACTACAAGGATCTTCTATTGGTGAATATCCTCATATCATGATTAGATACGGTCACGCGTAGTGGTTGGTAAGAAATTATTGGCGATTTATTGGAATCTTTGTGACGTCGAATCCAGGTTTTGGACAGTCTTCCATCAAAATCCACCAGCACTTGGGCGACCGTTCAAATTCAGCAGCCACTGAAAGCGAAACCACAATCTTTGAAAGCGAGTTACAGATCTGTCCAGGCTGCGTTACGTTGTTTGTCCATAGGATCATCTACTCTATCAGTGCAACGAATTCCAACGGATGGCAGTATCGGACAGAGATGGTATTTTGACATAGAATGGGCTATGTCGTAACTGCATTAGGCTAGGACATTATGGTCCTCCCTTAGCTCAGTCGGTAAAGACGCGGCTACAAAGTAACGCCATGCTACAAGTGGCTGGGTTTGATTTCCGGTCAAGTCTAGGAATTTTTCGTTAAGGAAAATTGCTCGACTCCGAGCATAGGGTATGATTGTAGTTGTCACACAATCATACTAATTCAAAAAGTGGTACCTGGCATCGAAAGCTCTTGATTAATAACTGCGGCAAAGCATTTAAAAAACTAAGTTGAGAGCAAGCAATGAGCTAATTTCGAAAGCAATGAGCTTGAAACGCTACGAAAGAAGAAGATCATGTCAAGGATTGCATTTTTCACGTAGGAACTGCAAGGACCGCCATCATTCCATTATGTGTTTTAGGAAGGAAAGGATACTTAATCCAAGGTTCCACAAGTTGCTAGGGATAATATGCCGCCCATGGACCAACAGTATTCAATTAACTCGCAGATGGCTAACGTGGCAGTCACAGTAACTACAGCTAACCTACAGCCAACACAGGTTCTTTAGGAAAAAGCAGTTGTGATGATCGAGGACGACATTGGCAATCGTTATTCCGCTCATGCGCTATTGGATTCCGGGTTCAAGGGATTATTATTATATAGCGATAGAGTCACGGGCTAATAGTTCATCGAGATCAGGACGATATTTGAATTGCAGGAATTGGTCAAGCTTCTACCAAGGTTCGTCACAAAATTCGAGCCTTACTAAGGTCACGACTTTCCGACTTATCTCGTGAGCTAATTTTCTATTTCTCCCAAGGGTTGCCTTCAACCTCCCTACAAACATCATAAACATAAATACATGGACACTACCAAGTGGAATTCAATTGGCAACGATGCAAGGAATCTTCGCACTCTGACCAAACAAATCATGCTGGTGTCTGATGTTGAGAAAATGAGGTTACCTATAAAAGAAATCCATGTCATTAAAAAAGGAAAATATGGAAATTACTTACTATATTTGGCTGATTCAGATATAAGGAAATCATCCATATCGTCTTCTACAAAATGGCATGTAGCAGCCGCGCCATCCAAAACTGTTTGGAACCAATTGCTCATTTTACAAAAAGCAGCAGATGCAGTTTCAAAACAAAAACACACTGACGTCAACATACGAAATTTAGAACAATGCCGCTGAAAGTGGAAAGTAGTTGATCTATTTTTGGTGGTCTATATTTTTGGAACTGTTATAAAAGTAGACCAAAATAATAGAACACCGTTGAAAACG
>JASCZW010016138.1:0-19237 GCA_034211315.2 Aedes japonicus | reverse complement strand
TTAAAGAAAGCTATTGTTCACATTTTAAAAGCCGGAACTGAGGAATTAAATATGTCATACTTTAAGTATTTTAGATACAAAACTTTAAGATATCATTTTGAAATGTTGCAACTTTAATATATTCTATATGACTTAATTTTTTATTTGCATAAATAAATACCTTTCTATAATTTTGAAATTTATTGATGTATCAATTTCAGTACTTTTTAAGCATATAGGAGCTGGAAGCGTAGGGCTGATAAAGACTGTATTCGATGAAATTTGGACACAACAAAATAGGTCACCAACAATTTCTCCTTGAGCCCGATTCTTCTCAAACTTTCTGGAAATAAAGTACTACTAAATGGTTAAGTTTTGACATCATTGGTTTATTGAACCTCTTCTCCCAACCCAAATGCCCGCACCTTTGCCTTGACCCCTTTCATCATATTTTGGGCAACGATAGGACCGACTTGCTTACTTACTTTTAACCACACTTTCTTTAGTCCAAGTTCTGTCTTCATCAGTTTTGGAGTTTTAACGAGCTTTGCCTTCATGATTGCCCAAAATTTTTCAATAGGGCGAAGTTCCGGAGTGTTTGAGGTTGACGTCTTATGGTACAAAAACTACATTATTATCTTTGTACCAGTTCGAGACGGGCCCGCATAGTGGCAAGATGCCAAATCCGGCCAAAACAGTGTCGTGGCCATCGGAGATCTCAAGAAGGGTGTGAAGTCGTTTTTGGAGGCATTCGTCTTTGTAGATTTGCCCGTTGACGGTCCCAGAGGTGATGAAGGGCTGACTCATTTTGCAACATCCGCAGATCGCTTGCCAGACAAGGAATTTTTTGGCAGTTTCTTCTTCCGTACACTCTCCGGAACGGCCAACCTTAGAGGTGGCGATGTAGTGTTCCTGTCCTGGCATTTTTTTGGTGTCGGCTTTAATGTAGGTCTCATCGTCCATCACAATGCAGAACGGTTTGTGAGCCACTCCCTGTACAGTTTTTCTTGCAATGAGTTTTGGCCACCGAGTTCTGTTTATCGCTCCGGTTCGGTGCCTTCTGGTCCTTGTATCACAGTAATCCAGAACGTTTCATTGTTTTCTGCACAAAGCAAACTGAAACTTTCGTTTTTTCAAACATCCCTGACCGAAATGTTGGACAACGCTTAAATTGGTTCAATACCATCCTGGCCTTCTCCGAATTTGATGTGCCACGTTTTTTGCCACCACCATTTTTCCGCTTGGCTGTCGTACGGTCCTTGAACGTTTTGATCACATGAGATACGGTTGAATGTGCAATTTGAGCTGTTTTCCGATTCCATCGATGAGAAGCGTTTGAGTTTTTCGAAGTGAGTGCCCAAAATTTGTTGGCGCACTATTTCTTCATTTGAAGCCATCACTGAAATCACTCGACCGATTTTCACGAAACTCATTACACACATATTGACACAACATCAAATGAAATAAACCAGTTAAAATTTCAACAATTTTTACCCACACGCCAAAAAGTTACGAAACAATTGCGTGTGTCAAAATTTAATCGAATACAGTCTTTAGTCAAAAAGAAAATGGATATAGTGTTTGACTCAGAGATTCGCCCCTAATAATGTAATGTGGGTCATCCCTTAGCTTAGTCCGTAAAGAGCAGTTACAAAGCAACACCATACTGGAGGTGGCTGGGTTCGATTCCCGGTCTGGCCTAGGAATTTTTTGTTTAGGCTATGGGGCCAATTATAGAAATCAAGTCGACCGTCACTTTGCTCGACAGATCAATTTTGAATTCTGAAAACAGATGTCGATAACTACACAGAAAAAAAAAAAGCGTTCCTGAAAATGAAAACGGAAGGTCCACGTTTTCAGGATTTTTCCCTTTAAACATTATTTAGTTGATGATTACGTGATTCGAGTCATGGTTTTTTTAAACTTGTTCTTGAATTTATGACTGCAGTTCACGGATCTGGGCACGATTTTTTCTATGTAGTGACAGATCTCCCACATTTGGCAGGTGCTCTGCGTCGCTGTCAACCACATACAGATGCACCATAGTTCAAATAATTTTGAAAATTTTGGACATCTGATAAGATTTTTCATTGAGGCCTAACTGACAAACGTAAACAATTCAAGCAAAACAATGCATTAGGTCCTAAGTAACAATGAGAGACTCTCTTTGTCGACTTTCTCTTTGGGCTCCTACGGCTATGTAGAAACATGTTCAACTATTTTCAACATACAGTACGGTAGTATAAAGTGTGATTAGGGATTCAATACGTTGTAAACATCACCAAATCGTTTAATAGATTTGCTATTAACCAAAGAGAAAGTCGACCAAGAGAATCTCTCATTGTTACTTAGGACCTAATGCATTGTTTTGCTTGAATTGCTTCTTTCTTGAATTTGTCGATCATGGCAACTAACCTCATTAATCTACCACAGCCATTTCGAAGAACAATAGTCCTACTCGAAAGAATTGTAAGCTTACATGGGTAGATTTTGTGTTACGAGCAGAGATCGAAATTCTCACTCAGCTGGGTGAAAACCATTCTCTCTCTCAAGCAGGTTGTCGATGAGTGACGAACCGTTCACATTTTCATCTTCCCGTTTTCGCCGATAATTCATTATCCTCTCTCTTGCATACGCGAAAATATCTCCCTCCAAAATTCAACGAAAATATTTCTCTCATGACACATTTACCACTGAAAACATGCTACTTAGATCGTAGACGAGTAAAAACCGAAATTAAGGCCACGCCGGTGTACACTGGTATTGCCATGGACTATCATTATCGAATTATAATGTCAGAATAAAACAAGCATGAAGACATGAAGCATTTTAAGGTGTCAAAACGTAAGTGAAAAATAATTATCGGCATCTAGGATTCACTGTAAAACAAACGATTTATCAGCTACTCAAGCCATTGTTTACATTTATCAGTTAAGCCCTAAAGAAAATTTTCTCTCAAAATATGGTCCACCAAAACAAATCAAGCAATTCCAAAGCCCCAGGGTGAATTTAATATCTCAGGTGGTCTATTTTCTCCAATTGGTCTGGAAGACGAGTGGAGTAGCAGGGTATCAAATCAGATCTAGCAGTGAAGTGAAAGTTGTAGCACACGTCGGGTCGTTGATGGCCGGATGTTGCTATTGCGGTTGCTCACCTGTGGGAGAAGGACCAAAATGTGGGATATTGTCCGAGTCCAGACACTAGGTTCGTTGGGAAAAGAGCGTCAGATACAGCTCTTTTTTGATTCCCACAGCACAAACAGTGACACGAGTACAACCACTGGTTTTTCCTTTTAATTTAGCAATAGATGGCACTTTTACTCTACTTTATTTTAGTTTTTTATTCCCTTTTGTAACAGTTTTGTCCAATTGATCTGGATTCTTCTAACGTAGTTATACTTCTGTCGCAAATTTTCACGTGTTCTTTTGTATTTGGTTACTGCGATGCTCCGATGTTTTGTTTTGTTTCCATGGATACGTGCACAGGTGGTACGGTGTCTGATCTCGTGACGTCAGTTCTTGCAGTGTCGCCAACAGAAGTCTAAAAGAATGTAAAAAAATTGTAAATTACGATTTGACGTTTTGCTTGCAATATTACAATCATCATTCCCCTTCGGTTTACATTTTGCATGTTCACCCTAATCTCAAAATGCTTCGGATACGAGATTACTTCTAGACAAAATAGTCAAAAGGCCGAAAGTAACATTTTTAAACAATGACTTCTAGTGTATTTTTCTGTGATCTGCTTGCTCCTACAAACCAAATAGCACCAGAACCAGATATAGATGTTAGCAACCTGGAAATTTGCGTTTTAAGTCATTGTGTACGATTGTTGCTTTCGACCTTTTGACGATTTTGTCTAGACTTGTTCAATGTGCAAATTCCATGTTTACGAAGCGAATGGAAGCTGTTTTACGAAAATAACTTTTCAATGTAACATTGAATCTCAATCCCAGTCTGTTGCCGCATGAAGACTCAGAACAACAGTACATGCGATGAGCTTTTGAAATTAATCTTAGAACATTGTTTCAGTACATTTGCACTTAGAATGAGTTGTTTATGAAATTAATCCTAGATTCCATGAAGCATAGAACAAAAACTTCTTATTAGTTCAATCAAGAATATCTCAAACACTTCAGGACCAAACGTCTTCGAAATTCAATATCATACTTCCCAGAAATTAAGAAGAGAGCTTCCCCGAAAATCAGGAGAGGACTTTTCAGAGCATCAGGAGGAAGTTAAGAGGAGAGGACTACTTAAAAGTATAAAACATTTCAGAGGTTTTGGAGTTTCCCAAAAACTCAAGATGAACTTCCCAAAAGTCCATGAAAATAACTTTCCCGAAATTCAGGAGGAAACTAACGAGGAAGGACACTGCCTACAATTTCTCAAAAATTCAGGAATAAACTTCCACAAAGCTCAGAACGGTACGTCCTAGAAGTTTTGCAGAGAACTTCTCTGAAGTTCAGGAAAGGACTACGCAAAAGTTTCAGAAGAAACTTCCCAAAAGTTCAGTTGGAATTTCCCAAAAGTTTAGTTGGAACTTCCCTGAAATGCCATAGAGTTTTCCCGAAGTAGAGATGAGAACATTTCAGAATAAGGATTACTCAAACTTCTTATAGAACAGAAAGAAGCATTCCAGAAAAAGATTGGACAACTCCTAGTAAACGGTGTCCCACATCAAATTGCATCACGAAAAAAAAAATTACCTAACTGACCGATCTTTTCCAAACTTTCAGACAATAAAATGTAACTCATAAATAAGCTTTTGGCATATTCATTTTATTCGATTTCAACATCATAACCATACGCTCGCACCTTACGCTTAACTGCACTCATTAAGTTCTGTACAACATCTGGCTGCAGCTTCTTCTGTACGGAAACCCACTTTTTCTTCATGTCTTCCGCAGAGTTGACGTCCTTGAGATGCCTCCGTAGTGCTTGCTTCATAATAGTCCAGTATTTTTCGATGGGCCTTAGTTCCGGTGCCTAGGGAGTGGTTCATGTCCCCGTTGGATTCGTACCACTTCAGGATAACACTTGAATAGTGGCACGAAGCTTGATCCGGCCAGAAGATCGTAGGACCCCCTTGTTGCTTTTACAGAGTTTTATATCTTGACGGGGACATACAACGGGAGAATGAAACCAGCGGAGTCTGAGGGGAGCCTTCATGATAGAATTTCTATTTGTTAATAAGATGTAAAACTCTCTCTGATACTTTGATAGTTAATAGCCAAACAAGACTTCTCCGATGGCCTCTTTAATCTTTTATACGTTTAGCTTATTCGTTACAAGGCGTTATCATTATTCCTAGTTTTTGTGGCGGTAAACAAGATATTTGAATTTTATAGCGACACTACACTGATAGAAATTCAACTATAATAATCAGAACACTACACAGAGGAACCTTCTGACGCTTCTGTAGACACTCCTTGCGATAGATTTATCCGTTTACAGTCCCGGTAGTCATGAATGGCGCTCTTCATTTGCCACATGAGCAGATCACTTGCCAAATCATGTATTTCTAGAAGGTGAAGAACAGTAGCCTCGAAAGCTGCCGGTAGTCCGCCTTGACGTAAGTCTCATCCTCCATGATCAGACAAAGAGACTTCGTCAGCATCTGGATGTACAGTTTCTGGGCCCGTGATTTTCCCACCGTGTTTTGCCATTCGTCACGATTTGGAACCTTCTACACTTTGTACGTATGCAGTCTTTCCCAGTCCTTGGCTCCCTGAACGAAAGACTTGGACCGATTCAACTTCTTGGCCACATCCCTGACCGAAGCATTGGGATTCCATTTCAACGGTTTCACGACACGCTTGTAATACGGATCACTAATAGCACATCCAATCAGAGCGCATATCTCCCTCCGTTCGATGCTCAGACTTTTGTAGTAACGTTTAATCACACGACTCACCGTTGACTGCACGATTCCAAATTGTTTTCCAAATTGTCCCTATGAGAGAGTTGAGGATTTTCCAAGTGTTTGCGCAAAATCAATTTGTGACGTTGATGCTCGGACGCTAATCAATTCGGGCGATCTTTGGTTGACGCGGTTTTCCTCAATTTTCGAAGAACTGACTATGATACAAATACAACAAAAAATAACACACTAAATTACTTCTCCCTAAAATATTCAAGTTAAAATACTCAACGGGTAATTTTCTATAGCGTTTTTTCCGTGATGTAATTTGATGTGGGACACCCTTTAGTTTGAGCAAGATTTTCAGGAACAAACTTCCCCGAAGGTGAGGAGAAAACTTGCCAAAAGTTTTGGAAGTGGATTTCTTAGAAGTTCAGGAAGAAATTCTCAACGAATTTAAGGGATTTAGAAATTCCAGCGAGGACTTTCCCAAAGTTTCAGTGACATTTTCGTCGGAGTTCAGGGTGTGACTTATCAGATGTTTAGATAGAATAAGCTCAGGAAAAAACTTCCAAGAATTTTAGGAAGAAACTCACCAAAAGGGCTAGAGAGCTTTCCTAAAGTCCAGAATCGGACATTCCAGAAGTTCAGAATGAGGCTCTCCCAAAGTTCAGAAATTCCGAGTAGCTAAGGTAGATACTTCTGAGAAAAACAGGAAGAAACTTTCCAGAAGTATAGGGGGTACTTCCTAGTAGCTAAAGCAGGAATTGCTCAGGAATTCAGGAACAAACTTCCTCGAAGTTCAGGAGAAAACTTCCCTGAAGTTCCAAAGAGGACTTCTTAGAAGTTCAAGATGAAACTTCCAATCAATTCAAAAAAAAAATCAGGATATTCTGGAGAGAACGTTCGCAAAGTTTTGGAAAAAAATTCCCCGCAGTTCAGGATGGGAAAAATGAGAAATTATGAGATAATCACTAACGAACATAAGAAGTAGTCTATACAAAAATCATTCATATGACCAAAATGATATGCATTGTTCATGACTCCATATTCAAATATGGTAAACACCTTCCCAAACGTTCACATTGTACTTTGAACTAGCGCACTAACTCATGTAGCAATTAAATTTCCTTGGTTTCCATCTCATCTCGTTTAAGCGATCTAATCGGTAATCTTCCCTGAAATTCAGCAGAAAAATGTTTAAAAAATTCAAGAAGTTTATCAACATACAAAAAAAGTTTAGCGTGCTCGTCCAAAATTCAGAGAATACTTCAAAAATTAAAAAAAAAAGTGAATTGTGATACTCAACACAACTGCATATAGATTTATATGGATTTGTTTCCAAAAGCTGTTGCGCGCATTTTCTTATTTACTCCTTTCATCAATCTTTGCACGGTGTCCTTGTCAATTTTCTTTGAAGCAGTAAGCCACTTAGAACGAAATTCTTGGATCGTTTATACGGTTTCCTTAACCATTGACCAGTATGTTTCAATCGGGCGGAGCTGTGTACAATTTGGTGGATTACAATCATTGGGAACGTAAATTTGCTCATACCAAATGGTTGTATCTTTAGCGTAATGACAGCTGGCCAAATCTGGCTAGAACAAGGAGTGAGTCGTATGTTTTCTCAGGAAAGGTCAATGCTGGTTTTTGAAGCATTCTTGCTGGTAGATCTCAGCGTTTACGGTAACTGTGGTTACGAAAATCTGAGATTTTCGCCCACAGGAGCATATTGTTTGCCAGGTCAGATATTTTTCAGGGTACATATTCGGTTTTATACTTCCGTTTCAGATGATCAGGGGCGTCTATCCGGTTAGTTGCAGTGTATAATTCCGTTCCCGAGAGATATTTGAATGTTTTGAAGCAGTATGTTTCGTCATTCCTGACAACACAATGGAATTTTGTAAGAAGTTGTTCATAAAGCTGTCTGGAGCGTGTTTTTACCAATGCCTGATGCTCTGCGTTACGATCTGGATATTTTTGAGCTTTGAATGATCTTGTTAGATTATAGTAAGCGTTGCATCTGAATACTGATTATAGTAAGCTTTGATTTTCATATAAACCATCATTCGTTACTTGCACTCTAACTTGAGTAGACGTTCCTATCAGGTTATGAGCCCTAGTGAAGTTTCCATAGTTACGGCTGTTGTTACCGGCCGAAAGTGCAATTTTTTTTCTTCAAGACACCGAAGATGGCAGGAGGAAAGATACGGCGTTCTGGAGAAAACTTGGGGCCTTAAGGAAACCAGCCGGTAGGCCAATCTGGTGTCACTTCAAACCAGACTGCGCCGGTGGTGAGCGGTGAGAGGATTCCGACAGGCAATTTTTCGCTTCCGTCGGTGCAGAAGCTCAAATGACGGGAGAACTATGTGTCCTGGACCTTTGCGATGCGGATGGTGTTGATCCGCGAGGGAACCTGGCGAGCAGTTGATCCCCAGGAAGGTGTTCAAATCGACCAGGATTTGTCGGAAAGGGCGTTGTCAGCGACCTGCCTCAGTATGAAACCGTACAACTACAGCCTTGTCTAGCGGGCCAAGACTGCGCAAGAGGCCTAGAACAGTCTGAAAACGGCGTTTCAAGACTGCGGATGGTACCGGAAGATTGGCTTGCAGAGAAAGTTGACCAGGCTGGAAGCTGGAAGATTGCTCGTCCGTTGAAGAGTACGTAGATGAGATCATGTCCACGAGCCACAAGCTGGAAGAAATTGGTTTCGTTTTGGACGACGAATGGTTGTCGTTGATTTTGCTCATGGGACTCCCGAAATGCTTCGAGCCCATGATCATGGGATTGGACGCCTCAGGTATCAAGCTCACGGCGGATACAGTGAAATCGAAAATTCTTCAAGACGTCGCCATGGATACCGATGTCAAATCACGCGGGGCTGCTGGGGCGTTAGAGACTCGTGAAAGGAAGTTCCAGAAGAAGAAGGACAAATCCGGCGTGAAATGCTTCTAATGCGACAAGCTTGGGCACTACGCGTCCGAATGCCATGTGAAGCTGAGAAGGGATTCCACGGGAGGCAAACGGCTTTGATGGCGTGCGTGAAACCGAAGCTGGAGACGGACGACTGGATTTTGGACTCTGGAGCTGGACGGCACATGTGTAAATCCGAGCAGGCGCTCATCAACAAGAAGGATGTCTCGAAAATCGTTTTTGTAGCCAACTCGACTGAAGTTCGTGTCCCGGCCGTCGGCAGCGTCAAATTGGATGCCGATGTAGAAGGTATGTACAATACTCTAGATATTGCTGATGTTTTGCTCGTTCCAGACCTGGCGGTCAACTTGCTCTCGGTGAGCCGTATTTGCAAGAAGGGGTTCCGGGTCAATTTCTCGAGGAACTCTTGCGAGGTAGCCAGCGAATCCACCGGTGAGATCATCGCGAACGATACGGAGGTGGATGGGCTGTACAAGCTGAAGCAGTTCGAGCAAACCAGGGCGTTCGTTGCAAATCCCGGGGACAACCTGGAGATGCGGCACAGATGGTTCGGCCACCTGAATCTGGACAGTGTGAAGCGATTGCCGTCAATGGTTGCTGGGATCGAAGTCCGTGGCCAGGACATACCAACGTGCGTCGAGTGTGCTGAAGGTAAGCACCAGAAGCATCCGTGGAGAAGGCGTCACTAGGAGGAAGCCAATACTTTGTTACCTTCATAGACGATGCCAGCTGGATGACGCACACCTACTTTCTGAAGTCCAAATCCGAGGCGTTTGATGCATTCGTGGAGCTCAAAGCGTTCGTCGAGAAGCAGACAGGCAAGTCTATCAAGCGTTTGCGGACCGACAATGGAACCGAGTATGTCGGTAACAAGTTTGAGCAGTTCCTGAAGGCAAACGATATCCGTCACGAGACTTCGGTGGCCGACAATCCGCAACAAAATGGACTTGTGGAAAGGATGAACCGATCTAACAACGCGCCAGGTGTTTGCTCTGCGATGCTGGGTTGGACAAGCGGTTCTGGGCTGAAGCGACGTCAACGGCATTGTACCTGATAAACAGATCGCAAACAAAAGGGAAAATTACGCCAATTGAAGAATTTACCGGAAATACACACCTAACAACCCAACCTAATCCTCCCAAAAACATCTCTCGAGTACTTTTTCTAACAGATGTATCTGATTTTATAAACAGAGTTGAAAGGGAAGATTCAAACGTAGATATTTAAAATTCTCAGCACTTTCACGTTAGGTACCATCATCAACATGTCAGGGAAATGATATTCCTAGTGTTGGTGGATCTCTTATTCCCCCTCTTTGTGTACAAAATCGGATTCGTCTGTTTAAAAAATGACTCAAGATTTGGTAAGTTTTTCCTGAACTTAATTACTTTCTAAACTTCTGATAATTCCCATCCTGAACTGTGAGGAAAATTACTCCAAAACTATAGGATAATTCTCCCCAGAATTGCTTGGAAAATCTTCTCAAACTTGTGGAAACTTTCTTCCTGATCTTCTGAGAAGTCGTCTTCTTAACTTCAGGGAAGTTCTGAGAAATTCTTGCCTTCTTCACTGCTGGGCAGTATCTTCCTATTTTTTCTCTAAGCATGTATCTGAATTTCTGGGGATTCCTGATCTTCGAGAAAGACTCACTGAAACATTCTGGAATACTCATATCTGAACTTCAGGAAAGCTCTTTAGCACTCCTGGGTTGTTCCAAACAAAATTTATGGGAAGTCTCCTTCGGAACTTCTGGAAAGTTCTCTACTGCACTTCAGAGAAGTTCTTTCCGGAAATATTTGAGAAATTAATTTTTTAACTTATAGGCAGTCTCGTTCTGAAATCCGAGTAAGATTGTGAACTTTGGCAAATTCTTCTTCAAAATTTGTAAGAAAATTGATTTGATATTTTTTCCTCAACTTCTGTGAAGTCTTCTTCTGTGCTTTGGGTAAGTTTTTCCTGAACTCTGAGAAATTTTTGCTCAAACTACTGGAAAGTACCTCTAGTGCTTTGAGACATGTTTCTTTCTGTACTCTGGAGACGTTTTTTTCGAAATATCGAGAAATCCTCATCCTGAAATTCTTAAATATTCTCTTTCGAACTCTGGAAAACCTCTCTAGCACTTCCGGGAAGATTCAACTTAATTTTTGAGAAGTTTCTTCCGGAATGTCCTGAGTTTTGTGGAACTTTGTTTCTGAATTTTTGAGAAATTTTAGGTATTACCCGCCGTAGTTAAGTTCTTCCTGAATTTTGGAGAAGTGTTTTCCTAAACTTTTGGGATGTTCCATCATGAATTTCTGGACCCTCCTGAAAAGTTCCAAACTTCTCTTCTCTTAACATCTTTTTGAAGTTCCTCGCACGGAGAATATATAAAATAACAATTAATGTATCTTTTTGAAGTGCTGAGAAGTTCTCTCCAAATTTTCGGGGAAGTTCTCTCCTGAACCTTCGGAAAGCATAATCTTAAGCTTCACGGATGTTTGGTACTGATTTTTTTAGGATATGCTTGCTTGAACTACTAAGAAGTGCTCTCTATACTTCTTGTAAGTTTGTACCCGACATTCGGAGAATTTTTCTGGAGTAAGTCTTTTTCTGAAGTTCTAGCAAGTATTTTTCGGAAGCTCTGGGAAGTGTCCTTCTGATCTCTCAAGGGTGTGCCCTAAATTCGGGGTAGTTACTTTCTATACTTGAACGAATCTAGGACAAATTTCATAAACCACTTTACTGGAGGGTAAATGTTCAAATCTTAAGTGCAAATGGACTGAAATGATGCGTTTAGAAATACTTTAGAAAAAAATCAGAGTTCTAAGATTAATTTCCAAAGCTCCTAACTTTAACTGTTGTTCTGAGTTCCGTGCACCGCCGTGGGCTTGAGAGCCTTCATCGCTTGGTTGATTTGCTGTTGAAAATACTGTGTGCAATGAAATTCTAAACTTTTAATCCCACTAAAATAACATCTCGGTAAGATTTTTTTCCTTAAAATGTCCCATCTTTAAATCTTTGAGGGGGAGACCCTAAATTGCCTGACAAAGTTTAATTTTGTGACGCCATGATCCACATGTTGATGCATGGTTTTATAGCACTGTTGTTAACAGAAGAAAAATATGGTGAAGAGATGCGATCTATGTTTCTTAGGATCTAATTTATTGTGCTAGAGTTCTATTTAAAAAAATCATACGATTTCTATTTCTATTTAAAAATATTGCAAGCAATTTTTAGATGTCACCATAAATTGAATCCAGTATTGAAGTTTCTATATAATGGTATCCGGGTGTCATAACGTGCGCCAATTCGAATTGATTTTGAAGTTGCAACATTTAATTTGATTAAATCTAAGTTTTGTTTATTATATAAGTTTTGTTTTCTTATAGAGGATTGAATTGAGAAAGTTATCTGATGAGCTGATAAAATGAATACAACAAACGAACCAATGATTCTAGTTATGCATTTCTATTCAAATTAAAAGTGGCTTTGAACATTGAACATCACCCTAAAACAACTGAATTAAATGAAATGAACGTGTATTTTTTATCAAATTGCAATACTTTAACTAAAGCACCCTCTTGCCAAACAGTTAAATATATTAAAAAAAGGTAAGAAAAAGATCATTTTTGCTGGCATCAAGAACCAAATCTTAATCGAACAAACGACATTCATTCTAGATGTGAACTATTTTCGAATCGACACTTGATCGTATTTATATATAATAAAAAAAAAGATTGTTATAATACTAATCGAAATATTCCTATTTTAAAATATTCTTGCAACGCTGAAATAACAACAGGTTTACGAGGATTCTATCAGTGAAATTGTAAATATAAACACTATCGCATCAACAGAAGCAGCACAAACAAATAATAACTAACTTCAAACAGTTTATTCTGTATCCGATCGTAAAGCATGCAAAATAAAACTTTTAAATCTATTCACTCAAACGTGTAGCTAATCGCGCCGATGACCCTCCCTCAGTCTTTCAAATTGTCAGTTTTTGCAAGAAAACCAGCTAATTATCTCGCACCGTAGATTAGCGCCAACCCGAGACGAAATCATCCTCCCCGTATCTAAAGATCATCATCTGTCTATTCCGAAGAAAATGCTGGAACCCCTCCCGGACTCCGCCTACTGTGAGCTAGGCTAAAGCAAAAAAAGCAAATCACAGGAAGAAGATGCTAGTCGTTTCCAGGTGAGAAGAGCAATTAAAATCGCGCAGGAATTTGCACGATTTGCGCGCGCGAGCACCGTGCTGGCGCCACACGCCGCCACACTCCACCCAATGCGATCTCCATCCGACGCCGAAGCCGTCGTCGGTCGATCGTCATCAATTTCAGTTTGATTGATATGTTTATGCCGGGTTTACAGTTAAAATTGACCGTTCACTGTTTCGCTGTGTCCTCGTCCGCCCACAGGCTCTGGATGCTGTCAAGAAGCGCGGCGACCGGACCACTTTCTTGACCAGTCAGCGCATGGACAGCGTCATTGGCTTCGGATGGATAGCGCATCCGAGCGAAGTGGATCTGCAGAGGAATGCAGTAGCAGCAGCAGCAACAGTCAGGTCCAGTCAGTGTCAATTTATTTTAAGGCGATGCATAGTGGGGATATTGGCAAAAATAAAGCTCTTAACTCTCTCCCGCTACAACCGTTAATTGTAGTATAATTTCATCTGGCAAACATGTCATGAACTATGTTCTACATTTGTGCAATTGGTACACGATTTGAAAAATGTATATTTTTGGAGTTTAGCTCATCACAAACTCCCATATTTTTAGGAAATTTAGAAATTTTATTTGAACTGAACAAATGAACCAAGTCAATATATTTAATTAGATTTAACCACATGACATTCATTTGCCATAGTTTTGGAATATTTCTGGTAACATTGTAAGAGAGTAGGGGTCGAGGGCTGCAAAATGGTGAGTCGCAAAGGAGCGTGCGTCCCCGCAACATAGCTCTGGTCTTCACAAGTTCCTACCTCATGCTTTCACGGGTCAATAGATGACAAATACCGCCAGCTAAGGGTTGCGTACTTAGCTGGAAGTGCAGCCTGGGCACTGTTGTCCTTCTGACTTCAGCTAGATTGAGGAGGTGCGTGCCGAGTGTTTGTCCACCAAGGAGATGCGGCTTAAACAGTGTCTGTTCTGGCTCAATGATTGAGTAAGAAACGCTGTTTCGTGTCAACTATACCCAAGGAGGCAGTCGCACCAACGCGATGTAGGAAGCACAACCCCAGTAAGGTAGCATGCTGAAATCTTATCCTACCACGAAAAATGGAAGCATTCCTTATACAGTATATAATTTCAGATCATCCATGGAGTTCCCAAGTATTGTATAGTAATCTTAAATTATTTTTTTCTTTCGTGGCAATGATAATGCAGGCCTACAATTGCAGCGGGACCACAATCAGCAGAAATGCAGACAGTTCAGATATAATTTTTGTTATCATTTTGTTTGTAACACCCCTTTGCCATATTTGTTATGCTATTTCAGCTTCACATATATGCAGTTTTAGCCCACCTAACCCACGTTATGATGAGATAGGCAGATTTTCAACTTTTGTTTTTAGAAGGGATCATACGACGGATTCGACTATAATTTTTTTTTTTCCTTCTTTATCCAAACAAATTTAATGTTTAAAAAAATAAAATTGTTTATGATCCTTCATTTTCTATTGCACAGATATAAAGAATTATTCATGGGCCTAGTAGAAATCAAGAGTTATCGGAGAATTCAAAATTTCCTTCCTTTTTTTTCTCATTCCTTTTTTGTGGATTTGTTAAGTTTCTCTCTTTGGTCAGTAATCATAATCATACGAAGTTTATTTCGGCTTACTGTTTGCTTAAATTTTCTTTGCCATTCTGCTAGGCTGCCCGGTGATGAACTTTCTTTCATTACATCACTTTAGAAAGTTTCGACATTTCAGAATTTATATTGATGATGATGATGATGATGGTCCCGCCACTTACCCCTACAAAGGTTACCCCTACAAAGGTTTAGACGATTTATCTATTAGATAATTTATTTAAAAATAATTCAATCAGTTATGCAAAACCAAAAACGAACTGATTGTATCTACAGATATAAACTTCTTCCAAAACTGTTCATTTGCTTTACAGCGATATAATTGTAAAAAGCTTTTGATGTCAACCACAAATGTTCGCAAATAAACCCAGCGATCAGAAAATTCTATTACAATTCAAATCACAAAATCCTGTATAAGGACATTATCAAAATACAATCCAATATCCTGATCTTGCCCGCTACCGAGTGAGGTTTCAACACTAATGGAACCGCCACCTTAGTTTTAGGCTGACCAAGGATATCCCCAATAAGGAAATCGAGAATATTTCCAAACCGAAAAAATCCTGGACCGGCCCTTAGTCAAACTTTTACTTTCAACCACAACCAGAACTGACAAAGAATTCCCCGACAATCAGCCAGACAACCCACTACTATTTTATGGCATCTTCTCAAGCATCAAAGGCCAATATTTTCTTGTAAATTCAAAAAGAAGTCCTTTACACCTGTATACCGCGTGCGAGGCTCAAACTATTGAAGACTACACAAAAAATGAAGACAACTTTAAATTACAATAACAAAATAAAAACTTCAAATCTATCATCATCATCGAGGCGAAAAATATAGTTTGTTTGTGACTTCATGACAAATATAAAACATTTAACAATAAACCATACAAAAATATCCGTTGTAATAACATCGTCAAGATACAAAATTAGTCAAGAGTAAAAAGTTATCAGAGTAGCTGTTCAAAAGGCAGCTTTGATGTGTGAAATACATTGTCTCTTAAAATCTGTTAATGTTGCTGCACGTTTGATGTGTATAGGCATCGAATTGAAAACATTTATACCTTTAAAAAACAACGAATTTTGTGAAGCTCCGTACAAAAAATATGGTGTTCTAACATCATCCGCGTTTCAAGTGTTATATCTATGAATATCATTTCCTCTTTCAATTCGATTACACAAATATCGAGGCAGCAAACCGTTTATTACTTCAAAAATGAACACCATTGTCAAATACACAACTCTTTGCTTCACGGATAGCCCCTGTAGGGCATCTAACAAAAAAGAAGAGGAAGTGAACCTGTTACATCTCAAGATCAAACGCATTATCTTATTTTGCAAACGCTGTAATCTCGATATTTGTGTTTGATTAGCTAAAAACAAAATGGAAGGGCAAAATTCAATGTGAGGAGAGATGATAGCTTTGTACAATTGTATTTTACTTGCAATAGTTAAATCGTTTTTCAATCGGCAGAGAATACCGTACTTCTTGGCTATTTTCTTGATGACATCGTCAATGTGAGAGTCAAGTTTTAATCTATCATCAATAATCAAGCCAAGACTTTTAATCTCACGAACGCGATCAATTGTAACATCATCAATTTTAACAGAGACGTCTTCGTTAACTCGATTCCGCAAAATTACCATGAATTTAGTTTTACTTATGTTCAATTTCAACTGTTTTTTAACCATCTACTTAGAGAACGTAAATCTGCATTCAAATGTGAAACATGAATGTGAATAAAATGGGCCCTAATACACTCCCTTGTGGTACGCCAAGGCTGTTCTCCACAGGGCTCGACACATAATCATTAAAAGCCGTCCGTTGAGTTCTGTCAGACAAATAGCTTTCGAACCATCTGTATGCAGAACCCGAAAATCCAAAGCGCTTGATTGATTTTAACAACAAGGGCCGAGAAATCGTTTCAAAAGCGCGTTTCAAATCCAAAAAAACAGCAACAATCGGATCTTCGCGATATCCCGATTGTTCCGGTGCAATCAAATTATTACTATTTAAATACGTTAACAGCTGGCCTTTTACAACAAGTTCCAAAATTTTCTCTAAAGTGTGCAACATGTTAATAGGACGAAACTCTTCGGCTTTAATCGTTCCAGCGACTTTTTGAATGGGAATAACTAAAGATTCTTTCCAAACTTGTGGCACGTGCCCAGTTTGCAGCGCTTCATTAATAAGGTCCAGCAGGTTGTTTCCGATGACATTGAAGCAATCTTGTACTACTCTTGCAGCTACGTTATCCACTCCAGCCGTTTTGTTCAAAGAAAAGCAAATAGATTTAAGATCTTCTAACGTTATTGGGTGAAAACTTTCAAAACTACAGTTATTATCAACCGGCTGTTTTATTTCGTATAGCTCATCTACTAAATCAATGGATTGATTGATTGACAACATACTATCGACGAAATATTCATTACATCTACATGCAATGGTGTCCTCTGACTGTTCTAATGTGCCATTGAAGGTTATGGATCGCGGTTTGCAATTACTAGGTTTTAACAAAGATTTCAAAATTTTCCATAACTCTTTGCTGTTGTTTTGATGTAAATCAATTTTCCTCTGAACATATTCACAACGAGTTTGTTTAACGCATTGCGAATATTTGTTACGCGCGACTTTGTACCTATTCAAAAAGATATTTCTATTAGTTCTACGCCATTTTGTACAGCTTGTCTCTTTTACGTTTGAGACGCAAAAGATCCAAATTGTACCAGCTATTCGAGTTCTTTACTAACACAAATTTATTTTCAACTAGTTTATTGGTACATTATTTTAATACGTCTGTCAAAACAGCTGATTTCTAATCTAGAGATCCGGTATTTATATGAAAATCCACACTTCTTTCGACAAGTCTTGAAACAGCTTGTTTCGAATATTTTTTCCAAAATTTCAATTTCACATAATCACTGTCACCATTAATATTATCTTCAACGTTAATAATAATGGTTTCATGATCAGTTACTTTCAAGTCAGGGTTTATAACAACACTAACAGAATCAAAATTACAGTACACATGGTCAATCAAAATTTTACTGTGTCTGGAAATACGCGTATATTCATTAACCAATTGTTTTAAATTAAAGAATTAAAGAATCACCAGCAAGCACGTTTAGTTTACTAAAATCTACAAAAATCTCATACCAGTTTTCCAAAATTTCAATAAAACGTTGGTCACTAGAACTGGAGAATGATACAATACACCATAATTACCAGTCTGCATGCCTCGAACAACTGCAATGCTTAAAAACCAATTGCCGTCACAAACTTCGTTCAATTGAAGCTTGAACTGAACTGATTCTTTAGCATAAATAGCAACGCCGCCAGTGTTTCTAGAATGTGATAAATAACAGCCACATTATATCCCGGAATACTATATTGATCAAATGCTTGCATGTCAACTATATGTGTTTCTGATAAAAGATTAAATTTGACGTTTTCGCTTCTACAATCTGACGTAATTCTACGTAGTTTGTAGACAACCCGGCAATATTGAAGTACAAAATATCGAATTTACTCACATTTGCTACTGAAATTTGGCTGCTATTCATTGGAAATGCAGGCTGTTTTTTTCGTTCATATAATCGCTTGCAAAAATTTCACATTCATAACTAAACGCGCCGTGGTTTACGTCCAAGTTCATTTTACGTTCGTTATTCGTTTTTTTACAATTAATACATTTCAAAGCAGTTGATGTGCATTCAGATGTCGTGTGACTTTCACTACACTCTAGAGCATGCTACATTATTTTACAATCCATGCTCATATGTCCAAATTCTCCACATTTGAAACATCTCAAAACTTGAATCTCAGGAACAACACGACACCAATCAAATTTAACATTAACGTGTTTCGCGGTCAATAAACAGTTATAAGTGTTTTTATCAACTTCCATTACCGTGTTAAACTTATTGTACTTGAAGCATGGATTTTCATACATTCTTATTACTTTAACTTCATTAATCGCGGAGGAAAACTTCTCGCTCATGCCCATCACTTTAAGCCTTGGCACCGATGAGGGAACAACAGCGTTATAATTTCACCCAAATCGTCATAATGCCATCTTTCACAACATTAACGTTGCATCCTGTTGCACACTCAGCTATAATAGAGCCATCTTTCCCATTTCTAAAGTTACGGATCTTGTGTGTTTTTGGATCCAGTTTAATATTCAAAAACTTGCAGAGTATCATCGCTATTCTGATTGGACCTCTTTTGGTTTGATCACAATGACCGGACGAGCCTTACGAGTAACTTGTATGAATTCAGTCACATTGAATCCTAGAGGGTTGAGCATGTCTCGTACTAATAACTCGACTCGAGTCGAGTTGTTAGTGTCGTGACACTGAAGAGTCTGCACATTGTAGACGAAATACGCGTATCTGTCGAAGATAAGCAAGGTAGTTGGAATTAAATGGATTACTAATTTTTCTTCTAATTTATAGTTTTCAGTCACATTGCTTTTTTCCTAATTGTTTATTATTATTATTATTATTATTATTATTATTATTATTATTATTATTATTATTATTAGTATTATTATTATTATTATTATTATTATTATTATTATTATTATTATTATTATTATTATTATTATTACTATCCTTAGTCCCATAATTACTCTTTACTACATCCGCGAAACTAATACTTACAA
>JASCZW010016137.1:0-19224 GCA_034211315.2 Aedes japonicus | reverse complement strand
TTTTATTTCGTGGCACTTAACGTCACAATGCTATACCATAACCTGATACACAATATCCCTCCATAATCCCAATTCGTGGCTGCTCCTCTCCAATCCCTTGGGCAACTTGTACCATCTAGGTCTTGCTCCACCTGGTCTGACCATCTTGCTCGTAGCGCCTCACGTCGTCTTGTACCAACCGGATTCCCGTCTAACACCATTTTTGCAGGAAAGTTACCCAGCGTATCCTTCCAGCTCTTGCCATCTTATGAATACTGGGTTCGGCGGCGAGTTGCGCCGGTGGTGCGAAGAACACTCCATCTTTATTACGAAGCCCTCACGACAGGTAGAAACAACGTCCTGAACCGGCTAGTTGCCCGTCGTCCATACAGTCAACATATTGGATGTATCCGCAACCCAGTTGCCATTTTCTGCAGGGATATCATCATCGGATATAATGGCGATATTTGTCGCTGACTCGGAAACTGCATAACACAGCAGTTTCTGAGCTACATCGCAGTCGTTCAGATTTAGTGGGGTTACCTGCAATGTAATTAGCTTCTTGGTTTACCTAGACCGGCCACCCTAAGCCCCCCATTACGTGCTTGTCGTCCGGTTTCCCAGCACAGGTCAAGCACTTCAGGGTTTCGTGCAGTAGCTGTCAAGGCCTTATCACTCCCAGGACATGCGACCGCTTTCTTAACATCTTCGGCACCTTTGGCGGCTCAGTGAGCAAACCGACCATTCCACTTTAAGTCAGGCCACTTTTAGAGCCGAGTGCACGTCAAATAGTCCCTTCCGCAACCGTCGTCTGTCGTACTGTCGTCTTGGCTTCCTCGACCCGGCAATGCATCCCCCGTTTCCGTGATTTCATCCAGATTTTTACACTGGATAGTCACTTGTGTGGCAAGGATACGCACCTCTGCCCCTCGCCCAGGACTTGTTCCGGACCACGTACCCTGTAGGCCAGGCGGAGCAGTTCTGAGCGAAAGATAATGTTCGCACTTCCTCAAAAACCTGCAGCACAACTTCTATTTTTACCGGTAATGTTATCTTGTTTGCTTAACAACCTTAGAGAAAATCACGGTAGGATGTTGTATGCTGATCCTCTTATAACAGAATGTTTTGATGGAATCCCAAAAATACATGGATTGAATACATTTACTAATTATGTTTTGGTTGCGTGAAGTTTGCTGGCATTAGTTGCTTTTTTTACTAGAAGTGAGAAGAAACACATTAGTATTTTCAATTTTAATTCCAACTACCATTATTGCTTATCTTGACAGATACGCTTATTTTTTCTACAATGTGCAGACTTCTGCAGTGTTGTGTACTGTTTTTTGTTATTTTTCGAAGCTTTTTGTTGTTTTCCTACAACAAACCATCAACCAACATTACCTCTCGGTATGATTCTACAGACATAATTAATCCTTGTGCTGATGTTGGATTAAACTCTCATCATCATCATCACTGTTATTTTTCCTTGTTATAAGTTTGTGAGAGTTTTATGTTTTGATTGTTTATACCATTAGAGCCTGAAGTATGCATAAAATATGCTTCGCGTTCTGTAACATCATGTTGAAAAAGTGAGCATGGTCAGTTATTCGCTTCGTGGTACAAGTAATCGTCCGTTCGAATGATTTACAGCTTTTATTTAAGCGCAATTCCTTGTCCAGACACTCTACAACACAATTCAAGGGTTATTTGAACCTAAAGCTTGCTTCAGATAGAATTGGAACAAAAACAATTGCCTGTATTTCAGTTATTTATTATTGAATTCAAGATCTTTTTTTATACAAATGTAGCGTTTTCTTCATACTTTTAAGAAAAAATACGGATAAAATTATTCGTCACGGTTTCGAAAGAATTTTCGATTTTTTCCTGTAACACGGCTCATTAGGCGGCGCACACCTTCTTCGTCCATCGTTTTAGCTATCTTATTCCACCAGGTCTTCATCTGATTGATGTCTTTGACAACCTTTCCCTTTGCCTTGAATCTCCTCTTCATGATTGCCCAGTATTTCTCAATCGGGCGGAACTGGGGGCAGTTGGGTGTGTTAAGGTTTTTCGGAACAACCTGGACTCCTTTCTCTGCATACCATTCTTGAACGACTTTGCTGTAAAGACAGCTTGCTAAATCTGGCCAAAACATTACGGGATGGTCATGGGATCGAATGAACGGCAAAATTCGTTTTTGGAGACACTCTTTTTGGTATAGTTCCGACGTCATTGTCTTATTTGTAACGAAAACTTTCGTTTTTTTTTGCCACAGCTGCAAATGCCCTGTCAAATCATGAATTTTTCGTGCAAGTAAAATTGTTGACCTGGGATTTGCCCGAAGTCAGCCTTGACGTAGGTTTCATCGTCCATCAGAAGACACCCGTCGAACTTGGCAGCACCTGGTCGTATAGCTTCCGAGCACAGATTTTGGCCACACTATTCTGTTTTATGGTCCAATTTGGCTGTTTGCTAGCTCGATACGACTCGATTCCTTCCCGGAGTCGAGTTCTCCTCACGGTACTATGGTCAGCATCCGAATTTTCTGGCCAAATCACGGTCCGACAGATTGGGATTCACTCTTAATCGTCCTCAAAATCTTACCACGCAGTTTCCGGTCGACAGTTCTCACTCCGACGATTGGCTTGAGGCTTCCGAATCGTCGTCAATGTTTCCTTATACCGTTTGATAACTCGCCATACGGTATTTCTGGGCAATTTCAGCTGTTTAGCTAGTCTTAGATGCAGACCACAATGGATTTTTCCAATAACTGTGCACAATGTTTTCCCTTCTTTTGGCTTCCATGTTTATTGTTTACAAAGTACAGTCGATTTGCGGAAGGTCAAAAATACATACGTGAAGCTGACAAAATTCCCGACACGTGGGCGCCAAGAAATTCCAAATCCGTCCACCAGGAGCGCCACAATATGAGCAAAAGTTTGTTCCAATTCTAAATGAAGCAAGCCTTAGTCATATCAATAGAATGATCAACACACACATTGTCATCTGAGGGCGTTGGGTCGCTAGGTTCTCATTAAGTACACCCAAAACATTATAGAAAAGCGAAATTGGAAGGAGATTTTGCAAAATTTTGTCTCATTTTTCACAATGGATCGAGACTTGGAGAAAAAACACAAAGCTGATCCTAGAGCTAATGTGTAGGAAAACATGCAACACATCAATTTACTTTGCAAAATTCAATGTGTCCGAGAGGAGGTATCGTGAATTGATTGATGACTGTGAGATTAGAGTTTGATGATGGTTTGTATGAGATAAAAAAAAAGAAGATTCGTCATTAAGATTCTAACCGTGGCCGACAGCGTTGTGGTTCTAGAAGGTATTCACACAGCCACATTAGCCACAATTGAATAAATACCATACAGTTGCCTTGATAGCCGCGGAACGAATGTTTTTCATCAATCTGCATGCCACCAATCGCTTGCACACGTTGTTTATTTCAAAAAATCCTTTGTGGAGCAAGGTGGGAAAAACTCAAGAGTTGGAGATGTTAGTGCCATAATAGCAATTATTAAAAACAATCAATTTTGATTTGTTGCTAGAATGCATCACTAAGCATATCGGTTCAATTTAACCAAAATAAGGTCTTCTGAAAATCATGAAGATGATTAGTTCAATTTAACCAGTGAAACCATGGTGACTTAAAAGTCAAGGAAAACGAAAATATCACTCAAGTATATAACTATAAATTTGATAAATAATGTCTCAACTGCTCCAAAATAAACCGATCATCATGATTCCAAAATGAACTGGTTGATTATCGCTTGATTTATGACATTTTTGATGCATAGGTCGAATGAAAAGACTAGGCTAACATTGGAAAAGTGATTTTATATTTTTTAATTTTTTTAATATATTTCAAACATAGATTATGTAGTTTTAACATAATTTTTTTCTGGTCTTGCAATCATAAAGTTGTCAAATTACATGCCTGATAACTCAACATGAAGCTGCTAACGAAATACCAAACAGATAAAAAGAAACATTGAATTTACTGCGATATCTAAAGCACACAGAGGGAATGGTAGATTTATCAGAAAATAATGGGATATTTCACATAAATTTAAGCCAGATAACGCCTGAATCTAGCTTGATGTATGAAAGATTGCAAACGATGTTGTGTGGCGCATGAAAGTTTGCAAACATTTTTTTTGTTTACGCCTCCTTGGCTTGGAACTAAACGATTTTAAGCACAAGTTAAAATTTATTTTCTCCTGTACCGTCCTCCGTCGTAAGATTTCAATATCTTCCATGATCGATTGGAAAATTGGCACCAGTACGATTAATGGCTACCACCATGGATCAGTATCGCAACGCTTCACGGTGTTTCTCTACGAGGTATCTACAGTTCTACGCGACGACGAGAAAAACTTGAGTGATATCAGACGTTGCGAATCACAACAAACCCAAAAAGGGGAGTTCCTCTCCCATGTGCGCATCAAAACAGAGTGCATACAATATATCGCTAGAACAACTATCACAAAGCCATCAGTGGTACATGAGCGTCTTCTAAACGTCTTCTTTGCCTGTTGAAGTGGCGGACTTGTCCGTGTTTCGACCTACCCCTCAGTGGGATGTTAGGCAAAAGTTAACGTCCATGGTTCGAGTACCACTGTACACATGCCCTTTCGCTCAATTAAAAAAAAAAACATCTGTTCTATTTCCAATCTGCTGTACACTGACGGAACTTTCAACACTTTCTCTTTTTTATCTTTCATTCTAGCGAACATTTCCTTCTATATCATAATCGTTACTCCACGCACGGAGAATATATAACATAACAATTAAAGTAAATCAAATTTGTATTTGTGTTTTATATGATATTTTACTCACGTTTAATCATAATATTTAATCATAGCCCTAACTTTTCCTCGAACATGACCCATTAACTTCTGCACAGTGGTACTTCCCACCATTATGATCACTTTTGGCAAATCTTTTTTAAATTTTTGGATGTCGTCCGCTGGTTTTAATGAATTTTCAAAGCTTTGCTTTGGTTTAAAGCAAAAAGTCTCGATTGGTCGTGCCTCCAGGCAGTTCGGCGGATTCATGTCTTTCGGCCAGAAACATACATTTTGACTTTTGTACCATTCTAAAGTGTCCTTTGGGTAATGACATGACGCCAAATCAGGCCAAAACACTACTTGACCTTCGTGCTGCCTGATCATTGCTTCTGGAGACATTCCATAACGTATTTCTGAGTGTTCATCGTCGCTTTTGTGATGTACGGACTAGATGCTTTACCCCATTCGCATATTGCCTGCCAAACCATAACCTTCTTACCAAATTTTTCGGTAAAAATTGCCTTCTCCGTTTCGGGGATTTTTTTTCCTCGCTTACAGTATAGAATTGTGGTCCGGGAATCGTTTTGTAATCTAGTTTCACATACGTTTCATCGCCCATTATTATACACTCAGAATTTCTACACAATAACGAATCGTAGAGTTTGCGGGCCCGTGGTTTCACGGACGCGGCCTGTTTTGGGTTCCTTTTGGGTTTTTTCTGCTTCCTGAACGGAAGTCGCTGGTTTTCACTTGTAAGCATCCCTTATCTTTTTATCGATATCCGGACTAACAGGACCAGATTTCCGACTACTCTTCGGCGCATATGCAAACGTACACTGTTCTCTATATTTTTGAATCGCAGATTGTGCTTTTGACAGTTGCGTGTGTGCCATTACGAAGGTATCATCAGTTTCATTGCAGTAAACAACAAATAGATTCGTTAGTTCTATTAACAAAAATAAATTTTCAGTGTAGGTGATCATGGCATTATATTTTCAGAGTTCAAAATGCTATTAGAAACTGATAAAATAGCTATCTAAAAAAAACATTACAGAATAAAAACCTAATTCAAAAGATATATCGACATCTTTGGTCCCATTTGGGATGTAAACAGCTACCTGAAACATATTTTTTTAAATTATCAAGCAAATCAGGTTTTTTTAGAGTAGACTTTGGCTTCCAACATAAACTAGACAGTAAACTCCATAGGGTTCAAGTCCATCAAACCATCATCGGTGCTAAGTTCTTTCGCCTGGTGGCTGTCAGCACGTCAGCATGAGTTCTTAATCTTTCTGGCAACCAAACTCTGTCGTTCTGCTTATTCACGAACTGCTGTACAATGAAGTGTTTCTCTTCGGTAAACACAATGTTCTCCAACCTGCCTTTCGTGGCCATCTTCAGCAGCGCCTTCGCTCTTTTTACCCGTTCTAGTTTCTGCCTAACCGAAGGTTCCTTTACTGTCTGGATCTTTTAGGGCTTGGTTTGAAGTTTATCTTTCAGGATCCGATGGAGATTTCGATTCAATGCAGGTATCTTTTGACTGTAAAAAACTTCTACATACACTTAAATCGGACAGTTCACGAACTATGTCCTTCTGCCGTTTTCCAGCTCAGAACAAGGTAACCTCAGCGCTATGTTTCTGTTCGACATCCATTTTTTCGGATATCATTTGAATACAAAAGTTACACATCCATCAACTGACAGTTTTGTGTGCAACGTTATGGTGACTGTTGAAGTAATGTAGCAGTTCCTTTACCGGACCCTGTATAATAGCATAAGAAGTTTATCAAAAAGTAGTTATAAACATTTGATACGGAATTCAGCTTAAACTAGTGCATTTTATTTTTGCGTGCATTCAAACTACGTTTTGTTTACACGTCAAAAATCCTGAATTTGACCAAAACGTCGTTGATTATATTATATTGAAGAGCACAACTCGTGATTTTGCCAAGAAAAACTGGACCAGCATCGGAATGGTTTGAAGACAAGAAAGCAGAAAGTACCCAAGCAATCTCCGGAGCAGAAGTGTCGTGCCAAACTTAGGGCCCATTGTTACGTGAAAAAACTTACGTGAGAGTGAATTCCACAACACTGACGAAACCGTTATTCACCAAATCAGTTGGAGAAAGTAAGTACTTCAATTACAGATTCAATTGTGACGGAAAAAATGGTTTTCCAATCCACTTTATCGGATGCATGACATTCCTCCTCTCTTCTTGCCTATTATGCCAGGTTGACTCTGCTTTAACGTAGGACTACGTTTCTCTTTTCTAAACCGGCTGCCATTTCAAAATTTTGAAAAATAAGAGCGTTCCGCAACAGTGAAAGGTTTTTGAACGCTAATAACTCTTGTGCAACTGAACACAATGACTTCATTTATTCACAATTTGATCAGAAAAAGTTACAAAATTTGTGTATTGAAATTACAATTTAGTGCTTTTAGTATAAGTAGTTCAATTTTTTACTCAAAAATCACATACTTTTGCTCCCATACAAATCGGAACATGAACAGGTTGAATATATGTTTTCCCTATCCGGGTCCTCAAAAGCGGGTAACAGATGGGTCAAATTATCTTCTTCTTTTTATTTAATTTAGTTTCATTACATGATGAATACAGAAATAGCTCCACCCATGAGCTGCAAAATTATTTTGCTTTGTTGTCGGTGTCTGATTTTATAACTGAAGCCCGTCCCCTCTTTAGAATTTAGCTTCGAATTTTCGAGCCTCTCTTCATTCAAGGCTATGCTATCAACGCTAGTTCATAGCACCCGAGATGAACCGAAATAATTTCAGTTTTCGACACGAGCTTTCAGCTGGGGGTTCGGACAGGTCTTTGTCCACCCGCCACAGTTCGCCCGGTTGTTGTTTGGGAGACAGAGTCTCGGGCTAATCGGACAGTTACCGCTTTCCATGTACATCCAATGCAATGATAAAATTTTCGGGCCACTGAAAACTTTCCATTTGTCCCTTAGACTCATTTTTGAAAATCTTAGACACATATTTCATGTAAATTTGAGCCAGAACGCCTGAATCCAGGCAGTTGTATGAAGGAATGCAAATATTGTTGTATTGTGCATGAAAGATTGTAAACAAGATTGCAGAATTAATGTTTACACCTCCTTTGGCTTGTAATTAAAAGAGAGTAAATTTTACGCGCCTGTTACAATTAATTATTTTTTTCTGTGTAACGAATTCGACGAATTCAGTGACTCGAATGAATTGCTCAACTACCATTCCAAAGCCATTTGATTTATTAATCTGCCCCAAGATACACATCTAGTTCCAGCCGCATGTTGCTAATGGCAGAACCGTTCCAAACTGTGCCGAGCAAATGTTCCCATTCCAAGCAGCTTCCCGGGCCTTCGGTCGACAAGTTACAAGCTAACAACACCGAACATTAAAGTTTTCAAAACAAATAAACTTTTTCACGCCTGTCGTGTGCCAGTTGCTACCATGTGTCTTTACATCTTTAACACCATCTACATTCCCCAAAAGATCATGAAATTTCGTTGATTTGCAATCCGTCTTCATTTTTTTTTGTGTTCAACCCAAAAGAGTAAATATGATAAATTATTCATTACCGCAGCGCTGTTCACGAGCAGTTAAGTTTTTTTTTTTCGTCGGCACATCCTTCCCATATATCAGGGAAAATGTATGTTTGTGGTTGATAAAGGGCCGCATTCTGAGTAGCACAAAAAAAACACGCCAAAGTGAGAAAATGTTGGATTGGTTGGCGCCATTCTCCATTCTTCTTCATAGGATTTTTACACTCCGGTATCAAGCGTTTTACCGACTCTCACCGACTCTACCGACCGATGAACTGATGAAAGCTTTCGATGGCAACATCAAACATGGTTAGTGACAAGCACAATAATACTCTATACCCACGGAAGTGGTGAAAATAGGAACTCCGAAAAATTTCGTCGCCCGAACCTGGACTCGAACTCGAACCCACCACCTCCAGGCTTGCTGAAACCGTTCCTTTATCGACTAGGCCGTAAGGCGCCCATTTCCCTTTCCTCTGTCCGATGACTTGTTCGAATTAATTGCAAAAAGATGAGTTTCGGAAGTAGGCCATTGTTGCTTCTGGTTCGTAGAATTGGCTAAGTTTTGTCACGGAAGACGCATGCTGGATTGAGAAATAAGTGCTTGAGGAATAGAATGGGGGCAGAACGGAATAAAGCAATCCGTCAGAAATGTTTTCCTCAGACAAAGTGAAATGGACAAGTTTTAATGGAAGATTATTCTTCGAGCCTGGGGCTCGAAGATGTTTCCGCCTGTTGAATGTTGAATTTGGCCTTGGATGGGAAACTTGTGAACTTGGGGTGAAGTTTTTATTCGGTGGTATCTCCGAAGTGGTCTAAGAAACAACGCCTCCTCCACCGTCAAACGATACGATTCCAGCAATCGGAAAATGCAATTTACAATATTGATTAAGCTTCTTAGGGAGTGTTTTGTTGGGAAGTGCGCGTCAATTTAAGTGGAATTGTTCGAAGAGATTGCACGCATCCAGAATGAAATATGATTCCGATCAGGTTCATCAACGCACCAGTAGGCAAATCGGTCGAACCATAGAGATGGAAATGTCGTTTATAGATATGGCTGATTTTGTATCCAAATTGGTGTTAGAAAAATGCGAGAAAAGAGTCGTTTCCTCTGGTTTCGACAAAACTTGAAGTTTCCTTTTTCAACATTTTTGGCACGGCCAGTGTTTACACTGAAAATAATTACATCACGTAGAACGACTTCAAGAAAGAGACGTATATTTTGCATTACCTGATCGTCACATTAAAAACTTCTTTCAATTAAAACAACTGTATCAAGGCCAGTTCCCTCGTTATTTTCGATGTGCCACTAGATGAAACTCTCGGCACTCTATTCGCTTCAATCAACATTACTTATCTGGCTCGCATTCCTCCGTCGTCATTGATTATGCTGAATTGTGCATATCGATGCACAATAATGTGACTCAAATGCCATCGATTCTCTTGGGGCCAACAATGAATCAGATCTGGCTGAGAAATGTCCTTGCGGTTGGTTGGAAGGAGAACGGCTAGAAAATCCCATGCAACCAACCGCTCATTCATAGGAGATAACAGGAAAATGCAGATTGTGTCGAACAGTTCTGTGCCATTTTGGAATTTTATCACCATTTCAGTCCGGAGCTACCCCTACACAGCAATGTCAACCACAGTCCAGGATAAGGCGGCCAGCAACGACGACGTGGTTATGGAACAAACCAGGAAATCTTAATTTGATTACAGCTGAACATCTGGTCCAGCTCCACTTCAATGTGGAACTTGTGGGTGAATTGAAGGCTTTCGGATTTCCATTTGCCATGTTCGATTTGCATTCAGGATTCACAGGATTGAAAGAGGCAGCCGAATGGGATTATGCAAAGCTGCAGGAGGAGAATCGATTGGTTTATCATCATCATCATCTTCGTCGTCGTTGCCGTTGTCATTATGGTTATGCTTGTGGTGTAAACTAGAACCGGATTATCCGAGAGTTATGAGAGAAAGACATGTATTTGATGCGGGCAATAATAACGTTAGGCTGAATTCAAATTTGTGACAGTTGCTATAATAGGAACAAGCTGATTTTGAGGACGTGGTGTGAATTTGTATCCATAAATCAGTGTTTCGTAGATGATCGTCGGATATCTTCAATTATGCTGTTGCCTGGTGATTAGATATAATAAGTATTAAAAGAGAATGAATTAAATATTTAATGGATACAAGGCGTAAGCTACACACATCTTATTAAACAAGGACACATTCCACATTAACCGCACTACTAAGTTGACCGTCTACAAAATTTTGTCTCAACTGGAAGACTTCTAAAGTCACCGCGACATGGGCTATGCTTGTCAAAAAAAAACGCGCTTTTTGTCGTATAATGAAGCTGCTGCCATATAATCTACGTTGGGGTTGTTCAAGGAAGTTAGAACGCGCAAAAGGTGAATGAATTGTATCAGTTGCTGAGTGAACAACCCATTGTTCAAACTACAGAAATCAGTAGACTACGGTGGGCCAAGCATATCATAAGGATGTCTGATCTCAACGCGCTGAAAATTTATTCGTGACTTTGGCGTGAGAGGTATGTAAGCTAACCATTACATCAGGATCGTCTTCCGTTGAAAAGGTAAAATTTGATACTTGTAAAGCTTATGTCAGAATATTAACTCTCAACGCACTTAACTCTCACGCATTAATATCCCAAAACACACACCTTTAAGTGATCGAGCAAGTGGTGGCGAAGGGAAGTACTTCGATTTTTAAAACCAAATTCAAATGATTATAACTCTGGCTCTAATCTGCTGATTTTAATTCTGTTTGCACTGTTAGGTTCAAAAACTAATTTGCTTCTGGAACATTATCGGTAATGACCATTTGAATTCATCTGGTTCCCGTAAATCCGAGTTTCTCGGGCTGTGATCCGGTACGGAGACAATATTCGGGAACATCTATTGAATATCCGGGAATGGATGTCAAAATCGTTGGAATATTTCCTAGAAACAGTTTTAATTCTATTTTGGGCCATATGCCGACGTGTTCCTGAAACGGCCATTATGTTACAGGTTCTTGTGGGGCCTCGAGTGGCCATGCACATTTTTAGTAGAACGGCACATGGCAATATGGGTATCAAAAATCATGAAATTTTTGGATTTCCAATATGGATCACTAAATGGCTCTACTCGTACCTGTCTAATAGCAATGCTTTTGAAACTTTGAGTTCAGTGCGTTCCAGGACATTCAACATACCATCAGGAGTGCCATAGGTCAGTGTTCTCACCCCTCTTATTTTTTTATTATGTATGTAAATGACTTGTGTGAACTGCTTTCATTGACAGAACTTTCTTTTGAACTTTCAGAACAGAACTTTCTGAAGAAAAAGGAATTTGCTCGCGTTTACTAGCGAAAATTTGGAAAAGTGTTTCAAGGTTTTATTTTTTATTTTTTTAAAAGTGATCAAATGAAGTGTTAAATTTTAAATTCTCCTAGTTTCCCAATCACAATCGTTCTACTAATACGCTCAAAAAAGTTTTTTTTAAAAATAGTGTTAAAAAAAAGTGAAAGTTTCTTTTGCCGATGATCTAAAGTTTTCCGCGTGATTATCTCTCCCGCTAATTGTGTCAAAGTTCAGGAGTATAAAGGATGGAACAGTTAAAACTTAGTCGATCCAAATATGACGGAGTATTTTTAATCGTGCATTTGAAAGACCCCTCATTTTATAGGTGTATGCGTACGAAATATTGACTCTATTTTGTTTTTGACATTTTCTATTCAGTTCGACAATGGCGTCGAAGCTAGAAGAGCAGCGTATTGAAGATTTGCACGCGCATGAACAAAATGTCGAATGTCAAAATATAAGGTTGCTTCGTCTTCTTCTTCTTTAGCATTTCAAGCTTACTGCTTTCACAATTCGCTTATTGCTTGCGCTTATTGCTTTCGATGCCAGGTACCATTTTGGCATTAGTATGATTGTGTGGCAAGTACAATCATACACTATTGCCCAGGAAGCCGAGAAATTTTCCCTTACCAAAACCAGACCGGGAATCGAACCCAGCCACCTATGCATGGAATTGCTTAATAACTGCGCCTTTACCGACTGAGCTAAGTGAGGACCCACATATATAAGATTACAGTGACACCAAATAGAGAAGATGAGAAAAACTCAACAGCCAAAGGAAGAGCGCGTAAGTTGTACTCAAACGTGGTCAACAAATACGTTTGATTGCGTCGTAATGGACGATGAAGCATGCGTCGGCTCATTTCAAGCAGCTCCCAGGTCAAGAGTTTCAAGGGCTATTTACATTGGACCGGCCGTTCCCGGGCCGGAACCAGAAAGCTTTTATTTCACGGCCGGTATGTTTTGTTCACTTCACCGGGACTGTTCCGGGATTTTTTGTTGTAGATTGTAAGCACACATCAATGGACCTCAGTTGATTTTGTTTTAGTTTACTATATACATAACAAAATCCCTTCTAGTCGAAAAGTCGGTAATTAATTTCTGTACTGCATGTCGCACTATTTGCAAATTCCTCACCCGGATTTTTGAGAAGACGAAACCCAATTGGTAAACTTATCGATACAGACGATACGTCTTCAAAATCATCCTCTTCTACCAATTTGTGGAAAAAATTTACTGATTGCACAACAATAACTACCTGCTTCCATAAAATTGTAATGCTTTGAAAACCTGTGCGTAGCGTATTTGTTTAAAATGTTTACGGGAACAATCAATGTCATAGAATTCTCATTAAATTCAATTAATGACTACAGACCAATATTTTTAATACTGTCCATGATCTTCATTTAACGTTTTTGAATATTGTAAATGATTGATCGAGTCACGATGCAATACTTTTACATATCATCGGGGACTGAAAATCATTTTTTTCCAAATCACGAATAAGCTGCACTTTATAACTAAGGGACCATTCATAAACCCTGTAAACTTTTCTGGGGGGAGGGATTTTGACCAAAGTCTACGCTCCACACAAAATTTCAAAAAAATGTGTGAGAAAAAATATACGAATGGGTAGGAGGGTCTGATATTGTCAAAAGCCATTTTTAGACCTCAAATTATTTCACAATTAACGTTTAATCTAAGGCGCAAATTTCTGACGACCAGAAATATCAACAAAACTCGTTTAGTGACTGAAAAAGTAATCATTACGATCATGCCCCAAATCAATAATAATACCTTTGCTAATTGTAATCATGCGTATGCTTATGCTCATGTCAATAATATAACCAACTATAAACAAAAATAAAGATTCAATTTGGCTGTTGAATATGTACAGTACAGTACAGCATAATCTAAATTGAATATAGACAACCAATCTGAGCTTAAGTTTCTGTCCTAGACATAGAAAAAGCATTCGATAATGTTTGCCATAAAGGTTTAATTGCTAAATTGGAAAAGTTTAACTTTTCACTCCATATAGTAAAATTACTTCAAGTTTACTCAACAGACAGATCACTGTAGGTAAATTATCAGAATTCTAAATCCAAACGATAAGGACCTATGAGAGCAGGAATTCCTCAAGGTAGCATTCTTGTGCCAATATTTTATAATATATTCACAAAGGACCCCCTGTTTAATCTGTATTCGCTGACGCCAAAGGTATTATCGATTAGGAACAAGTTTACGTGTTTTTGCAGCCGATTGTAAAATCAAAAAGTTTAGATATTATCTCTTTTGCAAAAACGGAAGATTTCTCCCAACGCTTCCGATAATATTTCCAGTGATATTTCCTTTTCCAGCTTATTTCTTGAAAAATTATTGTAGTAACATAGTTGCTATCAACAGAATTCCAAGTTCATGGTCAAATTTTCAATGAAAAATCTCATGCGATGTATGTCAATGAAGTACACCTGATAATCTGATCGGGGAGGAAACGATGATTGAGATTTCTTCAAAATGTCATCAATATTTTTGTCATGATAGAACTGGACTGTGTTTGTGTGTCATCGCAATTACATGCACGTTTATTGATATAATTACTATTTTTTAAACAAACCCTGAAATGCATTTTTCATTCTATTGATTCATTCTATTGATTACATATGGTTGTTTGGATTATTTCATATAAACAAGTAAGAAATTTAGCAATCAATATCCCACGAGAAAAAATCTCACGATTGCGTGATCGTTGAAGAATGGTAAGGAACCTCATGGTAGTTCGTTTCTTCTCGGGATAGTGAGATGGATTTACCAGTGCTGGACAGGTCACATTTAATGTATTCAAGCCATATGTAATAAATATATAGAATAATAATATCTTCTTACAAACAGCAAATCCAAGCTTTCAATCAAATTCTAATATTTAAACAGTTTAGATCGGCCTTGCTTTATGCGGTGCCAATATGGTCAAGTTGTTGAATTGCAAGTAAAAGACACTTCGAGGGACTCAGAACGGAATTCTCGAAATGATTTTGAAGCATACTCCCTGGTACAGTACTGATGAGGTAGTCCAACTTACGAATGTTGAGACTTTGAACAAATTACAAAAATTATTATTAATTTCAGGCAAAAATTCATAGTTATATAGGATTTAGTTCTAGTTTTTAGTTTCTTCATTATGAATGACACCCAGATGTAGAAAACTTGTTAAAATGTTCTGAACCGAAAATGTAAAAATAATGTAAACACACTATACGTTGCATATGTAAGTTCAATACTTGAGAATTGTAACGTAGTATGGTCACCTTTTTCAGTCACGCACGAACAATGAATAGAATTAGTTCAAAAGCAATTTATACTGTTTGCCCTTCGAAAACTAGGTTAGACAAGATTTTCTTCACCATCTTATAAAGCTCTTTGTATGCTCATCAGCATCCAAACATTAAAAGAGCGTCGAGAATTCGCAATGGTCTCAGTTGTAAACGATATCGCATCGCATCGAATTGATTCTGAAGAACTTTTATCAAAACATATTTTTTTCATTCCAAGTCGACAACTACGAAATCTAAATGTTTTTACTACAACCTAGGTTACAATGGTTACAAATTATGCTAAATTTGGGCCTCTAAATTGGATAATGGTAAAATTCAATATGCATTGCGAAAACGTTTGCTTTACAACGACAAAATATAAATTGAAGCAATACTTTCATGGTATTTGATTAAAAGCTTCTTATTAAAGAACTAGAATATAAATCAAATACTGTTACAAATATATTAATAAATATTTAAGAGTGACAAAACAGGTAATAATAACTGTAACTAAAGGTCTACTAATGATTGACGTCAAATAAATAAATAAACAAACGCTTAGAAAAAAATCTTAACGAGTGGTTACTCATCATTCATATGTTTTCTGTTTCAGTATCATATAGTTTAAGTTACTACTTAACACATTGAAATCTTTAAGTAACTACTTAACACATTTGGTAAAAATACCGTAATAATAGAAATATTTTCTTAACATTTCGTTGTCTCTGTGGTAGTGAACTTAAAGTGGCGATGTTAGTAAGCATTGTGTCTATTGTAAAAATATACATCGCTTTTTGCATCGATAACCATTGTGCTGCCGTTTATCATTTATCATGCGTGTATGATCTTTGCCACTGACGGAAAAAAGGTCGAATTACCGATACCGCAACAATTGGAACAATAATTATAAATACCGTAACTATAGGAACACCTATTCTTTTTCATGGTGAAGAATTTCAATTTAAAAAGTAAATTCAATTGCAAATTGAATGTTTTCGTCAAAAAACAAAGGGCAAATGTAACTTGTGTATTAATTAATATTCTGGGTTCAATGTTTGTTTGCTTTAATATAAACAAAATAAATTAGCTTCCACACTATTGGGCCATTTGCTCTGAATAAAGTTTAAGAAAAGCATAAGTTCTAGTTTGTCATGTAGGCAGCCTTGATCAAGTCTTTTAGAAACTTGAGTGAAATTAGGATGGTCGAATATATGAAGCATGTTCTTAATTCTCTTCTAAATACTACAAATCTAAAACGCATATCAAATTTACTCGATACACCAAGCTAATTTCTACTTTCTGTCAATACGCATTGCTGTACGATGCGCTTACAATTACATATATATATCAAAGCACATGCTGCCAGCCGTGCTAGGACCGAGCCGTCAAAAATATCGTTGCAAAGAAATATTTATTCCCAGCCGCAAACACTGTTAAGACCACGACCACGGCCCGGTGGATTAATGTGAACGATCGCATACAGCACTCATACAATGAATTCGTAGCATAACTTGGCCGTCACCCGATCGGGCCACGCTCCGGCCTAATGTGAACAGCCCTTTATACGGCTACCGGAAAAAGAAAGGTTCAAGATGAGTTATTCAGAAAAAAATGTCAAAGTTCTCGAAAAAATACTTGGTTTGGCAGGCAATTTGCACCTGTGGTCTAAAAAGCATTGTTCAAGATATTTATGTAAAGGAATGCTTGCAAAAACACTTATTGCCTTTCTGGAAGAAACATAGTTGTTTCGTGCTGTTTTGGCCAGACCTCGCTTCTTGCCACTACGGAATAATGGCTCAGGAATGGTAAAATAGTGTGCAAATCGTTTCCAAGGAGAAAAATTTTCAAACTCACCAAAACTGCGCCCAATTGAAAATGTTGGGCAATCGTGAAGAGAAACCAAAAGAGAACAGTAGGAAATGGAAAAAAAGTTCAAGGCAAATTGGCGTTCAGCTTCAAATGAGGTGGATATAACCTGTACAAAACTTGATGAAAGTTGTGAAACGTAAATCCCGACAGTTCGCATTTGGAAAATTGGAAGCCTAATCAAACAATTTTCCAGTATTTTATAGACGATGAACTTTAAAAAGAAAGAAAGATTATGATTATATGTGATAATAAATAAATGTATCACCCTGCACTTAATCATGTTTGACCATTCTTTGATCGTTCCACCTTTAATAAACCGCTTGTGACAACGGCATGCGCGCAAACTGCAAAAAGTGCAAAGTAATAACTTACAACAAAGTTATTCCGAACCAGTATTATATGGGATCGGATTCTCTGGAACGTGTAAGGTCAATCTGTGATCTGGGTGTTACGATTGATTCGAAGCAGAGGTTCAATGAGCACATGGGCATCGTTTCTGCTACAGCATACACTATGCTTGGTTTTCTTCGTCGTCATGCTTCACTGACGTTTATTGCCTTAAGACGCTTTTTAGCTCGCTAGTTCGCAGCATCATAGAAAAAGCCCCACTGGTTTGGTCTCCATCTAACGTGACGCATACTTTTGCACTAGAACGGATTCAGAAAAGCTGCCTTGCGTCTGCTCCCATGAAATGATACAGTCAACCTTCCCTCTTATCTCGACCGATGCAAGTTGATTGATTCGGAAACCCTCTCAGCCCTTTCAGACACAATGAACTGCGATTACAATAATTGTTTTAACTTGTGTATGCGATCCTTCAATGATGTATGTAACGAATTTGATTTTATTTTGTCGAAAAATGTGTTTAGTGATAGAGTCAGATGATTAGATTATGTTATATTCTAAGTAATCAGTCTGTACTATGTCGAAGATGGTGTGCAATAAATAAATAAATAAATAATTTGAAAAAAGCTCTCAATCCACAATTTTCATCCCATCGAAAAATATTGGGCAGTTATCGAATAAACAAAAAAAAACAACTGAACATATGTTACAAAACAATAACAAAAATAATCGGATATGCAGAAGTGGAAAAGATGAGAGATCAAGTAGACAGCACCGATGTTCAAAAAAATGGGCGGTATTAGGCGAAAAGTTCGAGATTTCCTCCGAAATGCTGATGAATAATTTTTCATTGTTTTTTCCTTTGAAGTTTATTAAATCCTCAGCAGAATGAAAACTTGGCCACTTTTGATGTACTTTTTGGCGTAGGACTACGTCTGTGTTTTCAATACTGGGGCGAACGTTCGAATTGCTGAAATTATGAGCGATACGAAAAATATATAGGTTTTGAGCGTTAGTAACTAAGTCATTCCACGATTGATATCGAAAATGTTTGTCCCAATCGATCGAGACATTTTCTACGCTTGGATTCCAGTATTTGAATCTATTCTTTTTTTAATATTCTACTATTGAAATTAACGCAAATATAAGGTTATGTCTTAGAACGCCGATTTTTCAGAGTAAACTTATCAAATACACAGTTCTTTCCTAGCGCAGACTTCATATTTAAGTAACAACTACTCCTAGGCAGTCACGAAGATTATAAAAGGGGTACACCATCACATATTACTTTAGTATTTCGGCAGTCGTGGAGCTGTGCAGTGGCTGTAGAAACGCAGTTGGCGGCAGCAAGCACCTTGGAGGGTGCACAGGCGAGCAGTCATTGCTCATAGAAGCGGTGGTGCCGATGCTACCGTCAACCTCGTTGCGAGAAACATCGCTGCTGAAGCCACCCGTGACGAGGCAAGAATCAATCATCCCACGTCTCCTGAAGATGGCCTGCCACAACGACGAGGAGCCTAAAGAATATAGAAAATCCAAGTGGAATCGTAAACTATTTCTCCCCGTCAACTAAATCCGTCTTTTTCAGGACGACCAAATCAGTTTATTAACTAAAGAGTTTGTTTGGTTGCATTTTTCTATTGTGCTGTTTGTAATTCAATTACCGCGCCATGGCTGAACATAACATTCATTAAACGCCGCGTCCTGAGTATATCACAAAGAACGTTGAACAACTAACTAACGAAATTCTAGAAGGGATATTTCGAGCTGAACTGCGACACGTCAGAGACCGACTATGTGGTTGTTTGGAATATAATAATTTCAATGCCTCTATTCACCCGCTAAGGAACATAAATCTGTTTTTTATAAGTAATCAGTGAACAATTCTTGCAAAAATGGACATTTCAACTGAATTCTGATTTGCTGCAAATTGTGACATAGTACAAACCATTAACAAAAACTCTTTGAAATAATTAAGTCTTAGACTGGGTAGGCAATTAGGGTTAAG
>JASCZW010016136.1:0-19221 GCA_034211315.2 Aedes japonicus | reverse complement strand
CATTCTCAATGTGAAAAAAAACTGGTGATCTCAAACTTATAACCAGCGCCTGCCTTGCCCGATACAGGTTAAAATAAGGGTAGGAAATTTCATAAGAAGAAACACCAACGCGATCCACCGTTTGCTTGTGGTTATGTATAACAAATGACCCACCTCTGTATTTTTAAATATTTCTTACCTAATACCCTTTACAGTTAGGAACTATTTATATAAATAGTACTAACAGAATGGCATCAAATGAGCTAGTGGTTTACTTGGTTAAAGATATGGTGGAACGGTGATGGCAGCGATAATGCTTTTTTTTTGTCGTCATTTCTTTGTACCAGGCTCAATCGAATCAACTTTACAGAGCCAAGTTTCATATTGTATACATCATGTATCTTAAATCTAAAGTTAGGGGATAGAACCAATTACTCGCAGTTACTCAGAGGTTAATAGGTACACAATTTAACAGATGAGAGATGGGCAGGAATTTAAATTATGGTTTACATAAAACTTCAAAAAACTTAAAAACTACTCTAAAATTTTGGTTTTCTTTTTTATTCGAACATTTTGAAGGAGAAAAAAAAAAAACACTGGCTTCTGAAAAAAAAACTTAAACTAACATACATATTAAACTAACTACAATCTAAGGCTAATGTTGATCAAAAACACATAAATGAGTTTCATAGCTCCAGATCCGTATAGCCAAAATATCTCAGACATTGTGCAGGTTTATTACCTCGAGCCTTAAGGAATCATAGCTCAGATCGGCTCACGATGCTCAGAAAAACCAATATTATGGATCACAATTAGTATAATTCCCCTTTTTGGACCACAGCCGTGAACACCACATCTCACCGGAAGCATTTTTGTTGTTTTATTTTCTGTGCTGCTCTGATAACTCACATCACCGGTACAAATAACTGAAACATTACGAGAACGCCATATGCAAAGCCGTTTAAAACTGAAAGCATCGACACAACCTTTCACAGCCGTCGCCATTTGACTGCTGCATTACAATATACAACTGTCTCAATCCTGTGAAGCTTCTTAAGAACAATCTATGCGCACATTTAAAATTATGATTGAGGGATTTGGTAAAAGTAAAGTGTGTGGATGCATTTTTAGTACCGGCAACTTTATGCTTTTTTGATGCCTAAAGCTGAACAAGTAGGCTAGATTGGTGCTATACCCAATGAAAATCTTCTCTAAATCATCGTCAATCCTTATGTTTGTGTTTTATTTGATGGATTAAATTATTTGAGATAACAATACAGACGTACCCAGGTGCATATTGACAGGCAATTGTGAAAGATTCTTAATATCTTAGTAAAATATTTAAAAGGCGGACTGGAAGATTCAGTGAGCTACCTCAAAATTTCTGTTTCTATGGGAGAAAATTGTGTTTTGCGATGTTGCTTTATTAATATATACACTGTAAATTTGTTTCGTAAATTTGCTTTCCTCGTTTCGTAAACATTGCTTTTGTATAGAACAAATGTGTCGTAATTTCTTGAAAATTTTTTTATGTTTATATTGGTGAAATATATCATTTCCCACATCTTAGCATCTGACATCACAGAAAAACTGTAATTACGCAAGTGATGACTTTGTTTTGTTGAAAATATCACTCTCAAAACTCCAATCAATCATATTCGGAAAATGCATTTTATGATGTAAATTCTCGACATACTAAATATTCCTCTTTCATGTTACTGATAAACGACGACAATTTTTGGAAATATGGAAGGTGCGTAATTTATTTTTGTCCAGTACTCATATCATTAACGGGCATGCATAACATTTAAGTTTATATGATAAATCTTTCTAATTATATATATTTCGAACACATAATCTAAAACTAAAACAGAGGCTATCAATGTACATTCTAATTCCAAAGTTACGCTTCACTTCCACCACCCTGGAATGTTCCATCTCGATTTGTTCAGATTCATTTTTGGGCATATCAGCCAGAACGACTGAAATGCCGTGGGGATTTGGTGACTTCACCGAGGAGATGAAAGCACGGTAAGAGTCCACGCATATCTAATCTTATTACACTCATCAGCATCTGTAAAACTTGCGAACTTTTGTGGTTGCCAACAATAGCTTTTACAATTATATTGCTGTAGAGCAAATGAATAGTTTTTGGAGTGATTCATATGTGTAGATGAAATCAGTTTGTTGTTTTTCATAATTGGTTTAAATTGTTTTAAAATAAATTATCTAATAGATAAGTCATCTAGCTCAAACCATTGCGGACGTTCGTGGCGGGACCATCATCATACCATCATCATCCAAACTATTGATAACTGTTTTGGGAACCTCTCCGATTCACTTGACCCCTGAAACGTGTATCCGTCCCATTCCCATTTTTTCGAGGTCTAACCTGGATGCATCAGTACACACAAACATGAACTGTCAAAATAACATGTTTAAAGGGTGTACCGGAATCAGAAATTGCAACACACACAATTGTTCGGCAATATTCGTCCGCTCAACCAATCATCTTCAAACTTTCAGAGAGTAAAATAAAACATGTTATGAATATGTTTTCCCATGTTTGTTATATTCAATTTCAATTCCATATCCAAATGCACGAACCTTCTTCTTTACACTACTATAAGGTCCCGTACAACATTTGCACCAACTTTTTTGGTGGCAATCCATTTTTCTTCATATCTTCCTCCGATTTCACTTTCCTGCGCCTGCTCATGATGGCCCAGTACTTTTCAATTGGCCGCAGTTCCGATGCGTTCGAGGTTGAGATGCTTCGGCACACTCCTTAGCCTTGTACCACTCCAAAACCTCCTTTCGAGTAATGGCACAAAACTAAATGCGGCGAGAAAATGTAGGACCATCGTGTGACCTCAGAAGAGGAATTGGACGCTTTTGAAGGCATTCCTTTCGGTACACCTGCCCATTGACAGTTCCAGTTGTCACGAATGGGGTGCTCCGCTTTCCACACGAGCAAATTGCTGCTTGCAAAATCATATATTTTTTAATCCAACTTTGACATCTTGTGCTTTCTACGTCCTCGGACATCGAATTTATGATGAACAGTGAAAACTGGAGCCCTGGATGCTGCCAAAGTCTGCTTTTGCCATGCGTCCATCCTCCATAAGGAGGCAATGTGGTTTCATCAACATCTGGGTGGAGAGCCTCCGTTCTCGCGCTGTTTATCGCGATTTGAGCTTTGTACGTGTGTAGTCCTTCACGTTTCTGCATCTTGCACGAAAGTTTTGGTTAGATTTAGTTTCTTCGCCACATCTCGAGCTGAGCTGTTGGATTCTCTTGAAAAGCTTGAACTACTCGCTTGTGATCCTAACACTATACGAAGATCCATTTTGCCACTATTTTTCTCTCCGGTCGATGGTCAAACGACCGTGGTACCGATTTAAAACACGAGACACCGTAGAATATACCATTACTAGCTTCCTGCTGATGGCACGATGAGAAAGATTCGGATTTTTGAGGAACGTGCGCAAGATTTCTTTGAGCCGCTACCGTTCTTCCGATCATCTTCACAACGATTGCACATCTGCTAATGAAAGTATACACAGCGTAAACAAATACAGATTGAACTAATTCCACCCAAAATTTCAATAGAAAATACCCAACAAGTAAAAATTACAGCCATATAAAAATGGTGCAAGTTGATTCCTTACAACCTTTATTTTTTACGTCGCTATGATCAACAGAGAACAGCTCACACGATTGCACTTATACCATGATAATGACAATCGACTTCGGATCTGTTCTCGTTCGGTAATTGCGAGTCAGAGTCGACCTGATCTAGTAGGCACAATCAATTGGCATAGTTGTTAGGCTCCACCAAAGATTCAGATCAGGCTTTACAAAATCAGTGTACAACACCGCAGCACTGCAGGTCAAACAAGGAGAACTCAGCTGCAAGGTTAAAGAATATCTAGCGGAGGTGACTAAGGTCGTCAAACAAAATAACAAAAACTTTCACATAATCTTTAACAGATTACATTTTTCATACCGACAAATGACATCATAATCTTACGGACTAACTCTACACCGTTAAAGCTTCCAATCTAAAATCTCTTTCTGAAGCAATTAGTTTCTAAGTGGCCCTTGCTTGGTTCATTCGTATCCTCGATGTCTTATTGGCCAAAGGAGGATAAGGTATCCATTCTACAGTGGAACGGTAGACTGCCATTTTTCCGAAACTTTATGTTTTGAAAGTTTAATTGAACGACTTACAATGTGACGCATTTGCCTTTCGGCGAACACGCTTTCTCCAGAACCTAATCTTCCCTTAACGATTTCAACATTATCCGGCTCGATCGTGCAGATTCGTAAGGAAGTGCTTTGGGGTCAACAAGCTTCACTCCCTTTATGAGATCGGTCTGCCATCAGTATCGGGAATCGAAATTGTTGCATGCCAGGTGAATATTCGTAGCAAAAGCCTTAGTATTGCCTCGGTATACATCCCTCCGAAAACGGCCGTCTCTCGACGAGCTCTATCGGATACCTGCTCGGTAATACCTGAGCCTTGAGATTTCAATTCCCACGGTACAGGATGCGGTGGACCATATGACGACCACCGCTCAAGAATAGTTTACGACCTTTGCGACAACTTCAATATGACCATCATTAACACTGGAAAAGCAACAAGCGTAGATTAGATTTGTCACTTTGTTCGATCACACTATCGTTGGATTGCTCGTGGGAAGTAATCCAGGAACCCTACGGTAGTGATCTACCCATCAAAATCTCGATTTCCAACGGTTCATCGACACAACGTCCAATTAACATCACTCTACGATCTTACGAATACATCATCGACTGGGAAAAGTATCGCCGAACGCGATGCTTAAACCGAAAAGTTGAAATTGTAGCAAAAAATGCAATTGTAGCTTTTTGCAATTATATCTTGAGAAATCCGCATGATTCTGAAAAAGCAATTTTGCCCATCATGATCCACAAGGCTTTTTATGGTATAAACAAAGCCATGCAAGTGTGTGCGAGTGGTTAGCGCTGTGTGCTTAGTGCCTAGACAGTCGCAGCAAACCGTTGGGTTTTTGTTCAACCAGCAACAACTTCTCAATTTGGGTGAGACAATGACACAGAACGCCGCTTCGCCATTTACCATTGTTGCAATTCCGCTGTCAAGTGTTCTATTTTTATTTTCATTCGTCATACATCCCCATCTACCTCTCATCAAGTCACCATGCATTTTATGAAATAAACGAAGCCATGTAAATCTGTGCCACCGATATTTCGCTTCATTGTTGTAACGTTGAGTGCCTCGACAACCGAAGCAACTGTAGTGATCACCTCAACTTGTTATGGTGGCTGGATGGCTACTAATGAAGAGCCGTTACGCTAACAGCCTCGGTTCGGATCCCAGTCACGGATAGAGATCTTTTTTTTGTGAGCCATTGAATTTACTACTACTAATCAACTGCACAACCTCACGCACACATTTAATTTTTCTAAGCGAATTTGATGTGTTGCTTTTTTACCCACGACCAATGTTGCATTTTTTCTCCAAGCAACGATCCATTACGAGAAATGAAACAAAAATCATGCGAAATTGCATTAAATCTTGCTTTTTTATTTTGCGTGTATGCATGAATTGAATTTAAATATTTACAATTGGTCAACTTCTTGAGCAGTTGAATAAAATATTGTCCAAATTTTTCTGATTCAAACTGAATAATCACCAAGTCATTTTGACATATTAGAACTAACTAGAGAATAAGAAGAAAGATTAGTAATTTCCTGTAATCCCATCTACCTTTATTGCTAATCTAGACAGATACATGTATTCCGTGTACAATTTGGCAGACTTCTTCAGTGCCTAATACTCGACTGAAAGAAAACCTCCACCACCTGACGTAAATATACTATTTTCTTAATACAAAAAAAATGTACCTACAGCTAACATTTTGCTATCCTTCAACAACCATCTGTGAAACGAGCATTATTCAAAAACAAAAAAACATCGCTAAAATTTCTCCAATGTAAGCTTATCAATCACCAAAAACATATTTTTCAAAAACTTTCATGAATCAGAAAATTGTTTCTCCAGGCAATTTTTCTTCACTGTCGAAAAATGTTGTAGGAAAACTGCGCAACATTGGTTTTTTGTACATATATCAATAAACCTCCACGTGGACAAAGTTTTGCTAACAATTTGAGACCCTTCGGCCTAATCTGTAAGGTCAGTAGCAGCGGTGCTCCGCTGCGTCGTCTTTGTTGTCGTTAAAATACTAAGTTAAAGAGCAATAACTTTAGTTTCAAAATAGGCGCGAGGTCAACAACAGTAATATGTTAGTGTACCATCTAGCAAATGTCCAGGCCCTACATTGTGTTTTTTCTTTCCGTATCGCCGTTTTACGAACACACGTTTTCGAGAGGGAGATTTATTTTTTGCGCCAACTAAACTACAAATTATTTATGTTCCGATGATAGGATTTTATTGCACCTGTACACGGTGGACGAATATATGAACTGAACATGGCTACACGAACAAGTCTATGCTAAGAACCGAACCGCATATGCTAGCAGCTAGCTTGTATGCGCTTGTGTTTGTGCATGCAGCTGTCAGTTGTAGAATTCGGTTTTATTTAAACTCTCCACATCAATCGTATAGCAATGGGCGCAACAGTTATCTTTACAATAATTTTCATGCATTCTTTTTACTTGGCCATTCCTGCAGAGATCTTGACTGGTTCAAAAACCTAATCCAAACCTGTACAGCTTCTTGCCGTTCATCGCAACCTTCATGTGCAGTTTGCACACCACTGCGTGAAATTCGCAGTAACAAACATCACGAGCTAAATTTCCCCCATCCAAATACGGCCGAATTGGTGCCCAGCTTGAGAAGTCGGAAATGTTTAATTTCCTACCAGAGCGGGTGTTTTGCGTACTTGTATGAATAATGAGTGAAAATAAATTCCGCTGGTCAGGAAGCCTGGATAAATTAATTAAGCGAAAACAGAGTGAAATGGGTAGAATTCTCGTAAGGTAGATGGGAAAGGTTTCGTTTGTATATGAAGCAATTTTTTTTCAGTGAACCTACCACGTGGCTCAATGGAGCATAAAAGTAATATGGTTGGTAGCAGTGCATGCAGATTTTTTTAAATTACTTTTCATTCAAAATATTTACTCGTTAGTATTATTGATAAAAGAGATCAACCTCGTTGCGTTGACATGAAAGATATGACTATCGTTTTAGTTGTAGGATAACGTTTTGGTTTTCTAGGCTGGGATAAAATTAAAAAAAAAAATCGAATTACGACCGTCACGAAAAGTGGTCAGGTTTTGATCGTTAATATCTCATTCGATTCTCCAAAGATTATTGATGAAATTTCACCAATCCATCTGAAATATTTCTACACAATGATCGATCCTATAAAGGGCATTATTGATTTTGGGTCACATGCTATTGAAAAATTCATATTTTTAAAGCCTGTCCACGTTAAATTTCGGACATTTTTCTCTCAGTGTATGTATTGATAAATTTCACGGATCGCTGAATCGTTTCACAGCTGAAACTCTTCACTTTTTTTCGTGGTACAACATGATGACATTCTTGTTACATTCAGTAAAATTGCGTAGAAGCAAGTGGAAGTGCGCAAACGCATTTTGCACAAACGGCAGCAAAATCCGAATTTATCGGTACGTGATCTTGCCAAGAAACTAAAACTACCGAAAAGTACCGTGGCGATACCGTGTCTGGACGACGAAAGCTACTTTCCCAGGTGTCCGGAAACGAATGTTTCTACATCAAGGACAAATCCACAACCCCGCTGATGATTACGTACAAAATCAATCACAAGTTCGAACAAAATGGTATGCTATGCATCGCCATTTCCGTAAAGGGGATTCGGGAGCTGTGGTTCAAACCAAGTGGCTTGGCTATCAACCAACAAGTCTACCAATCAGAGTGTTAGCAGGAAATTCTCATTCCGTTCCGGTGGACGCACGGCGGACGCAAGGCGGATCACGGACCATATGCTTATATTCATTAAGCTAAGACTTGCGCCAACCCGATGCATAACATAAATCAGATTAACCTGTACTTCTTTGTTTTGGTTTTTACCGAGCCATTATGTTTATTCCCGTAAATTTGGTGGTTACCCGTTAATAAATAGCCACCCGTTATTCCATGGCTATAACATTTTCTAAGGCTTATGCTCGTTTCTGAAGATTGGTTTCGATGGATAGTAAGTAAACAGAGGGATGAACGTCCGAATATCCAAATACAGATCGCATACAGCTCTATCAAACATCCTAAGCGATGGCATGGACTGCTTAAAATCCGTCCCATGTTTCTACTGTTAATTTGGGTGCAACTTTTCACAACTAGTACTATATGTTTAACCAGTCAAACTCCCTTTAAATCATTTAATTGATTTTTTTTATGACTCAAGCATTCAAACCAGCTTCTGTAGTTTCCTAATTGAACACCGTTAATCAAAAAGCAGAACTGTTCAACAACAAGGATAAGATTGATTGCCTTCATTACCATCATCTCAATCAGCACTATCACCATCATCATCGTCCATCGGAATTGTGTGGCCATGCTGCGCCCGGATCGGATGAAAATGGAACGATGCACCTAGTAATGGCAATTTAAATTTCAACTCAACAAACATCGATTCAGTTATTCATTTGCAGAACTTTTTCTTCATTCTTCTATGATATAATGTTTTTTTTTTCCAGTGGAAATGCCCGGTCGCTCTGGATGGGCATCCTGTGGGCGCTTACCTCGGGCAGTGGAGTTGCGGTGGCGCTGCTTCAGGGATCGGCAGGGCCATTGATTGGGGTTGCGATTTCTGCCTCGTTGCTGCCACCGGTTGTTAATTGCGTGAGTATACTTGACAGATTATTCGGAAGTGGCATAATTTATGCAGGTTTATTGAATTGAAAGTGTTAAGAGAGTTTATGGCTAACAAAGCGTAGATAATTGATTGTGGCTATTAGGGAATCGAATTTAATTTTATTTATGAAAACTGTTTTTGGGTTAGCATTTTTAATGTAGAGATAATAACACAACTATGGATTTGCTTGTTGACTGTCGCTAAATATTGTGAAACCACAGTAACAATTAGGATTTTATGAACGTTCTGTAAACCATGATGAACACCAGTGGAATGCTATAAAACTGCTTTAACACCTACATGCCTTACCCCTCTTTTAGCAAAAATCTGAATTCTCATTTGCCTTTCATTCTGCGAAATCTTAGCCTAATTGAATACAACCTTTTGCAAACGATGCGGAATTTTACGTAGTTCCGGATATATTCCGGAGAATTGAGGAGTAAGTAACCACCCTGAAATACTGACCATGATCAAAACGGAACATGGCTTGCGACACCTTAAACTTCATGATATTGCAGATACCGGCCAAGTCGATACCAGAACATGGCTTACGACACTTCAAACTTTATTATTTCTCGAAACAATACCATTGGTGGTCATTTTGGAAATTTCTGGCCAATGTGGCCACTCACGGTAGCCTTCCCAGAACCGGGTTCCACAGGGAGAGTGGCCAGATTTTGAACAGTACCAGAACATGGCTTGCGACACCTCAAACTTCTTTATTGCGCGAAACAAGACCATTGGTGCTTATTCTGGAGATTTCTGGCCAGTGTGGTCACTACTGGTAGCTTTCCGGGAGCCGATTTCGTGAAAAATTATGTCTCCTGAAACTGCCGCATACGCCATTCGGCGAAAGATGTGTTTGATCAAATTTATTTTCGCATCTTATTCAACTCATTCTTATGTGTTTAAAGACGCTTGCATGTGTCGGTCTCAGGGCAAAGAAATTTACGTGACATTTTGTAGTGTGTAGTTTATTTCACATGGTTTGTATTCGTCACACTACATCCGCTACTTTATAGGTTGACATTTAAAAAAAATTAAAGCACTTTAAAGGTTTTTACCTTCGTAAGGTTGGTCCCGGTCCATGTGTTGATGGGTTCGATAAGTAGGGTCCATGTCTTTGCTCACGGTCATGTTTATACGAAACAGCATCACTCGTGAAATGTTCATTTAAAAAAAATAAAAGTTAGTTTACCATTTATATGGTGTCTGATGCATTGCCCATCAATATGTCGTACAATAAAGTTTTGTTGAAACCATAGTATAGCCACTTTTGCGGGGCATGCGGAAACATTAACGGGGTTACCGATTTGGTTTGTGTGTGGTTTGTGGTCTCTTGAAGTATCGATATGGTTTCTTATGAATCGTCCGAGCAATTCAGCAAATTTAGGTTAGTTAGGTTAGGCTAGTCAGTCAGCATAATTTTTCCTATGCAGAAAAATATAATGAGTTAAACAGACACGGAAAATTTCCCTTCTTTTAATTGAATTCTAATTTCTGAAGAACCACACCGCTAACAATAACTTCGGTTCACTTCTTGGACTGGGCATGTCGTACGAATGACGGAAGACAGCACAGTTGAAATTATTCTCGATAACGATCTGGCACAAGAATAAGAGGCGCGCAACGAGCAAGGTGGATCGATCAAGTAGAGGGCGACTCGCGGTCATAACTAGAAACACTGAATGTTTTCAGTTTATATTACAGAATCAATGCTAATTTGTTGACACAGAAAAAAACATACGAGGATTGTGCGAAAACAAACAATTCAAAGAGCTACGAATATTTTGTTATAGATTTAGATAATTTAGTCTCTCTTGTGGTTGCATAAACGACTAACAGATTTATTTTATGGACTCGAAATTTAATTGAAAAAAAAAACACAATTACCTGGAGTTCGGAATCGATTCTGTATTTTTGGAAGGAGCTGCTACTGAATCCGTGGTTTATCTAGCTAGGTCATGATGACTCGTGAGAAGATACTTGATTAATGGGTATAAAGCTATATCTCACGACAGCGCTTTAATTTTATTTTGAGATACATAAATCAGCCGCGACTGAGATAATGAAATTCATGCCACGCATAATACAAAAAGGTGTAATGATAGCATTTCACCAGATAAAAATCAATATTAATGTTCCGTTTTCTTAACAAGTGAGTAATTTACGCACATAAATGTTCAGTTCATTAATTAGTTAACTAAATAATGTTCTTGTGCAATGCTTCGTCAATGACTCAGCACAGATGTTACTTGTGTGTCTTCTGTGTTGAATGCAGCAAAATATTAGGGCTTCTTTGCCATCCAGCAAGTAACCAGTATTGTCCTGAAAGCTGTGTATTATGCCTTGTTCTGACTACAGGCTTGTAACATAATACAAGGGTGTTTTAAAGGGTGTCTACAAGGAAAATGCCATCAAGAAGATAGCCTTGTATTATGTTACAACGTGTGTTACAAAGTGTGAACAAAGCATTATTCATATCAAAAAATTATAGCCGTTGATTTATTAATTGATTAACTTGACATTCAATTTCTATTTCAAGTCCTCAATAGAACGCATACAACCTCCTCGATCTATTTCAATTCCTCGATAGAACGCATACAACCTGTCTACGTTAAATTTCGGACACTGTTCTTTAAGTGTAGAGTTTGAATTATTTCACGGATCACTAAAACGTTTCACTTATATGACAGCTGCACTGCACTTGCAGCAACTCTTCACTTTATTTCGTGGTACAACATGTTCACGTTCTTGTTACATTCAGTAAAATGGCGTCGTATAAAGTGGAAGTGCGCAAACGCATTTTGTTCGAACGGCAGCAAAATTCGATTTTATAGGTAAGCGATTTTGCCAAGAAACTTAAACTACCGGCGTTTTGTGTTTGTAAATCATTTGACTGTGGTTTGGAATGTTAGAAGTAGAACAAATCGAAAAGGATGCTCCCGACAAATCGACAAGAAAGCAGTAGCCATTATTGAGAATAATCCCAATCTTTCAGTGCGAAATGTGGCTTGCAAAGTTGGAAAGTAAAAATTATATCTCATCTAATATAATCTAATCTAATTTAATACAAACGCAGCCAGTACGAGATAGCTTCCTGGAAATAATTGGGTTCGATTACGTCCAAATATTGTTTGTCAATATTGCTGCTTGCAGCATATCAAGGACATGTTACAAGCGTCAAATCACCCAGACCTACTGCTTTACAATTACCGCAAAAGGTGATTCTGTTATATGAGTTGGAGTCAAATGGATATATTTGAATCACAATGCATTTTTTGAATCAACAGGGGAGGAAACATGCTTGTACTTACCGTGCATACTCTCCGAGGTAAAAGTAATTAAATAATATTTTAATAAATCGTGAACATCCGAGTAATGAGAAAAATGGTAATGAATCAAAATCAACATGGAATGCCATAAAGAATAGTAGGCTAAGCTTCCCTTGACTCAACCTAATATGCAACGAACGATTGTATTCATTATTATTACTGAGAAAGTATGTTAGCTGTTGTAAACGATATTAAGCTAGCCATACACTTGCTTGGATATGTTTCATAAGATATTTGGTAGTGTGTTTCACGAAAAGTCTCACAGCTCATTTCATACTGTCAGAAACTTTCGAGGGATATGGATGAAATGTTGGTCTATAAGCATCAAATTGGGTCAATTTATGGATGCAACTTTGTCCCATCAGATAGATTTATTATTTAATGCAGTCTATGTGCGGTTTTTTTTTCTGACTTAAGGCATTGTCAGCTGTATTCGCTCTACCAAACAACAAATTTGTCATAACAAACTTTAATAAAACTGCTTTAAACAGATAAATGATTTTCACATAGAATTTTTTAGCCATTCTATAATGAAAACAATTGTATTCATTTTACACAGATTTTGTTCCTTTGCGTTATGTTCAGATCAGACATTTGAAAAAATTATGTCTGAAACTCTTACATTTCCATTACATTTTTTACCAGTAACAACATTTTAACTACATTATTAATGCAACAGGCCACAGTTGGGAACATAAAAAAAATATTTCCTTACATTGGATTCACGGTTTTCTTGTTAAACCATTGTTATTTTATTAATGTAAACAGTCAATTTATAACGTATGACTTTTTCTGTACATTAAGGCTGCATTACTTGGATTATAGGTTCAATTCAGCCATAATAAGATCATCCGAAGATCGTGGAGATAATCTGTTCAGCTGAACCAGTAGAGTCTTTAAAGAAGTAGAGTAGAGTCTTTGAAGTTGAGGAAATCATAAATTACGCGGAAGTGAATAACTAAAAATTGATAAATGATATCTCAATTGCTTTGGAATAAATTGATCATCATTATAGCAAACTGATTTTGTTGATGAATAGGCCGAATGAAGGAGCTATGCTTACATTGCATCCCGTTACTCTTTATAACATATAATAAAGGTATTTTTTAATGCAAAATGATAATATTGCAGATTGTTGTCCTGCAATTGTAGACGTGTTTGCGCATCTAAAGTTCGGTTCAAAGTAAATCTGCACGCACGGTTTAATACACCACCGCGTCCTTGGTGGTTGGAACAAAAAACGTTTTACAGGCATTTGTTGATGTCTTATTGAAAAATAAATTGATTGATCGACGCATCTCGGGTCATGGAACATAAGAAAAATAAATTTAATTGTGCACAAACATACAAAGAATCCTTCGTGGTTTGCCTCAAAAATAGTAAAAGTATTGAAATTCCCAAAGTCAACTTTGTGTCTTGTAATCAAACGTTTCAAGAATACTCTGAGTGTGGATAGAGCACAGCGCATCTATCATAAAAGTGGCACTAGGGAGAAAGAGCTGACGAGAAAGGTGTTGACATTGATTTGGCAAAGAAATACGATTCCAACATTTCCATCGTGCGTAACATCCTTTCAAGAGAAGAATAAAAGTCTTTTTGTGCCATTATACATCGGAATCGCTCCCTGAAATAAAATAAAGTGGCCAAAAAGCGAGCACGATTACTATTCAAAAGAGTTTTGACGAAATTTGATGGCTGTATTTTAATGGATGACGAAACATATTTCAAAATGGATTATGGACAAATCCCCCGACGAATATTGTACTTGGAAACTGATCGTGGGGATGTTCCTTCCAGGTATAAATTTCTCTTTGCTGATCAGTTTGCTCGGAAGCTAACGATTTGGCAAGGAATCTGCAGTTGTGGCTTTATAACCAAGGTTTTCATCACATCTCACACAATTACGACGAAGGTTTACATTTAAGAGTGTCTGAATAAGCGGATTTTACCCTTCATTCGGCAACACAAAACCAACGTTATGTTGTGGCCGGATCTAGCCAGCTGCAATACTATTAGGAGGTGCTACAATGGTATGCTGCAAACAATGATAATTTCGTCAATAAAGAGATTAATCCTCCGAATTGACCTGAGTTCAGACCGACCGAAAAATATTGGGCAATTGTCAAGCGAAAATCTCGAGGATGCGGTAGAGAACTGACAAATGCACAACAAATGCGTTTAAAGTTGAATAAGTTCGCTGGTACAGTGTCACCAGTCACTGTGCAGATCATGATGGTTAAATAAATACCATTTTGTTTGACGTTTTGATCAACCGTGTTGCTTAATTCTTGAGTTATGATCACTTGAATGCGTCCACATTTACTCTTATTCGGGCTTCATAATGAACCCAAATGATTAGACAATGTATCGTAGCCGTAGAAAAAAATTATTAACCTTATGGAAATTGGAAACTCCATGGATGTCTTGAAATTATATTTAAAGGATAGTATTGCCGGCGTCAGTGGTCAATGGTAAACGTGACTGCTACTTAGCACCCCAGAGGGTCTGGGTTCAATCTCAGTCGACGTCGGTGGTTTTAAAATGGTCGGTGGTAAAAAATCTGGTCACGTCTTCCTTCGGAAGGGAAGTAAAGCCGTTGGTCCCGGCTCATATTCATGAGTCGTTAGTTAGGGTCCAGGTCGTGGAGTCGTCTCCCTGGCGTCGGTGATGGTCAGCATGTGAGAATAGGTCGACGGAACAGAAATAATTAAAAATATATGTATATATAATTATATGTATATAAGGAATAATATATCTAAAATTTTCAAGCATTGTTTCGATTTTTTACACCGCTATAGTCATTTGTAGTTGATCTAATAGGTGATGACATCCAATGGTGGGTCACTGATCTAATCTTATCCAATACAGACACAGCAAGTACGAAAAAGCATCTGGGAAACAACTAGGCTAGATGACGTCGAATTATTTTTTCTTCCAATATTGATGCTTGTAGCATGTCAATGACATAATACAAATGTCAAAAAGTTGGGAAATTGAAAACATTAGTACAAAAAGTGAAGCAGAGGCAAAGACAGAATGCGTACAATTTGAAAAAGGTGCTCATCCGTGATGACAAGCAAATATTTCACTGCAAAAAGTCGTGTTGAGGAGCTTTACACCAATTTTTGCAAACATTTTCTTAAACCACTTCCGGTTCTTTTTTAACACCGCAATGCAAAGGATCACCATTGCCGAGTATTTCCGGACAAAGAAGGTGTTGATATTCCCGAAGAAGTATTTGATTTGGCACGCCATGTGTAGTTGTGTTTGAAAATCTGAATGTCTACCGGCGCTAGCAATAAGGATTTGTAAGAGAAATAAAGTCTGTAAAAGCAGTTGCTACCGTTTATCAAAAGCCACGACTCTTCAGCTCTGTTTTTGCCTCTTTTCATTATGTGAAATTCGTCCTGGAATGGTGTAAGGTACAAGTGGTCAAATATGTGAACAAAACAGCCAATCCACCAAGCCGTCCAGAACTTCACTCACTAGAGAAGTACTGGGTGCTAGTTTAGCGGAACCTATTCGAAACATAGAATAAAGCAAACGATGATTTCAAGAAAAGATGGAGATGGAGGCTACCGTACGGAACCTGATGGTGGGTCGTCCACAGAAAATTCGAGAATATTAAAGACAGAAAGATTGACATTTTTATCAACTGTTTCTAATGAAGATATAATTCTATAATTGTGAAATAAACAATCAGTTTTGTTAAATTATGTGCACATTTGTTTTGCTGCTATAGTTTTGGTGTCCAAAATTTAACGTGTACAGGCTTTATTCATTTGTCATAATGCCGAAGAGCGAGAAGAGTGAGTAAAAAAAGTTTGGTTTTTTAATTTTGAGAGACGAATCATGATCTAATTTGAAACCGACTGATAGGCATGAAGCTGATGCGATACATTGAACCATCATACTTATGCCATTACCGAAAGGACCAAAGGGTCTTTTCGTGGCCGATGCTGGTATTGCCAATTATCTTCATAAAACATTCAGGATTTACACTAGTCGTCATTTGTTGATTCCATGAGTAATTACAGCTGATTTGAAAATTACGAAACAACAATAGCAAACGAACGTCCATGTTGATGTTATGTACGGGCTAATTTAAATTCGTAAGTCCTATGATATTCAGCTGGAACTGGATAGAAGCTAAACTCATCAATGAACAATCGATTTTGGTCAACACGGACGATATAACATCATCAAGGACCACTCATATGACGAAGCACAATTCAAATCTCGCTTTGATTGGATTTTCTCAATTGGCAACGGTGTTCGATCTGCCAGGGATGGAAATGTCCAACTCTAAGGTTCCAAATCGTTCAGTTTTGGAGCTTTTTGATTGCCTTTTATCGTTGTCAACCCTACACTAACGTTCATCGGCATCACCAAGCACAAATGTTTCATCGTTATCATCTACTCATCATTCTCATCCAGAAATTGAAGCTCTGCAACTTTTGATAGACTAGCGTCGTATTCAAATGGCTTGCTGCAAAATCAATTACTCCACTTTGGATGAGCTTTTTCCTCCTAGTAGAGCTAAATTTTGAACAAGTCCCTACAAACGTGTGATCGTTAATTTAAACGACGCTATTTCCCAACAATCAAGCAGTAATGGCGAATGCTAGGGCAAGAAAACCGACCCATTTAATGTCAAAACATCAAATCGCCGAAAACCGCCCCGGGAGACGACAGGACCTTTCAGGATTAATCTTCAATCACCGGGGAGACCAGTGTGCCCCATCAGGCGTAGCTCTGTACAATTGTTCCGTAACCAGTCTATGACGCTCCACCGAGTGGCCCTGGGCTGTTCTTGTTTCGTATGCGAAGTTTGATAAACAGTGTCGTAAAATTTAATTTGATTAGGAATGCCAAGCTGAAAAGTTTGTCCTTTGAATTAAGCTGCCTCTGGTTGTCATGAAACTTGGATGAGGCAGCTGTCGTTGTAAATGTTAATCGCTCACTTCATTATGATGAGAATGAGTATAGCGATTGCCATGATATTACTGTGCAGTGGAAGGAAAATTGATATTAATGTTGACTGACGGACGGTTCGGGTATTATTGCATGCGACTTGAAGGCCTTGATAGACGGTTTTCTTAGAATGATCTGACTGCGGCGTTTAATAAGGCTGAAATTTCAAACCCAGATAACTGATTATATTTTCAGACTTTTTAAACTCCCTCTTTCTTTTTGGTGGTTTCATTCCAGGGTTTGTTCTGGGCACTGGCCTGCATTTGGTTGATCTACGAAGACATCAAAATGCCACATCTGAAGGGCGAGGCGTATACCGGAAACTCGAGCTACGAGTTCGTGTACACCAATTACATTCCGACGGAGTTTCTAATTAACGGTATCGTTTCCGGCCTGCTCACGGTGATCAACGTAATTTGCATCTTCATTACTGCCATCATCGTGCTCAAGATAAAAGAAGTCGCAGCGCCATACACCTCCACTCCAGACTTGCGCAGGTGGGTACACTTATTTTATGTTCCCTTTTTATGTCGAATGTTGACGAATGAGAGTGAGGCTGTGGCTATGAGTATTATCAAATAAAAGTGAATGCAGATATAATTGGAATAGGTTTGCCTTTCTCTTTATTTTCTATAATTGAGATTTCGGTTTAGGGGTGTGGGGGGACTATTTTAGGTTTGTTTCTGTTTTTGCACACCGCAAGCAGTTTCTAAATCTCATTTTAATTAAATGACGATTTAATTAGAAAACGTTGAATTCGATCCGTAGTTTCATCTGACTGCATAATTAGACAAATTTGTTAAACAGAGAACCATATAGTGCAATCTATTATTGTCAAATTTTTGTGATTGGTTGATTGTTTGAAATATTTTGACTATCGATACATAATTTTCTGACTTAATTTACGGCTCTTATCGCTATTTAATTAGAGCAGTTTACGTGTGCTCTTCTAAGCGTACACTTTCAATGCTGTTATTTGAGAGCATATAATGAAGAAGAGAAAATCTGCAATCCGAAAAAAAAAGTTCAAACTCCCCACCTCCTGCTTTGAGGCCCAATTTTCTGACCTTACATCCTGTGTTGATATGCACAATTTCTGATAAAATGCAAACGATCTCCCATGAACGCGTCTAAAACAAATAGAACAGTTGCAATTGCCCGATAACGGAATTTCCAACGAACTGCATTTACATGCACTGATAAAGGGTGCCTATCAAATTAAAATTACATTCAGTTACCGTGGGACACTTGTTTTGAAATTGCTACAGGCATCGAACATGATGCTCGATTTGCATACATTCGCGTCACCTTACTCGGAAGGCACTCGACCTATTCAATTGCTCGTGCCGTTCGGAGAACCCTTTTTGTGAGAGCAATGCGAGCCCGAAAAATTGCAATTATGTTTGGAAACGGAGTAGCATGCTTTTCCGGGGACGTCCTACTCGCACAGGTTTACACAGTCGTTTTGCACCGTGAATGTTCAGTGAGAATTATTTTTAAAATAAAAAATTAACAGTTTTTTTTATCATGTGGAAATATCTGTGTCTGCATGGTTTTTGTGGAACAACAGCGATCATAGCTTTGAGAAAAACTGATGCTCATATATTTATGTACTAACTAGGCAAAGTTGGGTAAAATAACGGTGAGTTGATTGAAGTTAGTAATGACTCACGTGTGTGGATAAAAAGTGTCCATTCACTCGCTTGTACTCATTTGGAAGCTCGGTGGATAATGCTGATATGAGCTGCAGTGCACTGCAGTGCTCGTATTGACTGTCAGATCCAACAACCATGATCTGGAGTAAACTTGGGCACGGAAGATATAATTTATATTGTGAATAATGTTTCAATTTCAGAGTTTCGCTTTAATTTGTTTAAGCTTTGGCTTTTGGCAGAACTGTTTTTCTGTCATTTTTTCCTCGGAAATTCTGCTACTTTATGTCAAATTTCATAAGTTATAAAACATTTTTATTGATTGGCTGTGGATCTGAAGCTACCGTTCCAAGAGCGATTGCATGATGAAACCACGTATTGCAGTGAACCTGGTGTTTCGTCGTGTGTTCAATGCTT
>JASCZW010016135.1:0-19228 GCA_034211315.2 Aedes japonicus | reverse complement strand
TTATGTTTCAAAAATGTCTACTTATGTTAAAAGCAATAAAACCAATGAAACAGCATGGAAGTTTGGAGTATTGTAAAAACATGATTTAAAAAAAGGGAGGCGGCAACAAATGTTACAACATAGCACGCATCACGCCAGCATTCTGAGTGTGTTTATCTATTGTAGAATTGTGCTTAAGATCTTCGGCTCCGTAAAGTTATTTTATCGCGTTTGAATCATGCAAATTAATAGTCAAAATAAATTTATTCTTTTTAATTTCCAGTTGGAAACGTAATGTAATACATTTCAATTTTATAAAAATAAATTTCGTAAAGTTTTGAGTTGTTGCCATCTAGAAGGTTAACGGAACTTCTAGAATGTGCCCATTCTTTCCGAAAACGTAGGCGCTTTATAGTAAAAGTGGCGTTATATTTCCATGATAAGCCAACGGAGTAGCAACTCTTATACCCCCATCGCCGTTTTTTTCTCTGTCTGCCCTCGATCGTTTGCCTTAAAATTTAGCACATATAAACCTCATAAAGTAATTAGCATCCCCAGACCAATAAATCCGAGAATTTGGGTCAAACCAAAAGTTTCATCCTGTAAGTGAATGGAATTTACTTTTTCCACGCCATCACTTTTATGTTCAACAGTTGTTCAAAATGAGGCAACCCCAATTAAATACAATTCTTGGCACCTATTTTTTCACTCTTCCGAAAATCGTGGTCGCTTTTTGATCACTGACAGGAAGATAGAGATTCTCCTTCCAACGAAACGCTCGTATTACAGGAAATAAACAGAAGCAATACACATTAGGAGTTCCGTCTGGTGGTTTGTTAAAAATAGGGTTAGCAAACTCACTGTAGACTGTCGGAAAATAATTAGACCTTCGCTGATCTCGATGTGATAATTTCCATCAAGGAAGGCATAATTGTCATCCATGACTTGGGCCAGATAACTACGAATCCCTCTTCTAGCCTATACTTCGTCTGGGACCCTGTATTCCCCCTTTCGCTTTGTTATTGATTGTATGTAAATAGTGTACATGATATAATATAATATCAGCCTTATTCTGTGTGGCGGGTGAGTCGACACGACTCGCTCTTTTTTTTTGTGACTTTTTGTTTGACTCTTCATGCAAATCAAATGGAGAGTCACCTCACACGAGGTGACAATTGTCACCTCTTATATGAGAGCGAGTCGTATCGACTCACACGCCATGCAGAATAACCCTGTATATGTATTCACAAAATATAACTGACAGCCACTGGATTGTTACTGAAAAATAAAAATTGGATATGTATTAAAATCTAAATAGTTGTGGGATAGCTGAAAAGCAGAGTTGATCAGTCCTCTCAACAAAGATAAAATGAAATAGATCAAAAACTGTAATACATATACTATGCTAGTTCTTTAAAATGTCTTAAAATATCACAAAAGAAAAAAATCTATTTATACAAATTTCAAACTTGAATGATGTTCATGGAATTTTTAAATAAAAATAAAAATAAAAATTAAATTACTTGACCATGTTAAATGCGGCTACAGTAAGTGAATATGAGCACATAATATGTGTGTGTACAAAATATACCTGACGTTCAACAGATTGTTACTGAAAAATAAAAATTAAAATTAGACTTGTATTTATATCATACTAGTCCTCTAAAAGCTGAAAAATAGGAATAAATCATTCCAAATTAATATCAAAAATAAAAACTTTAATAGAAGATATAATTTAATAAGACAACTTCATATTGTTCTAGTTACATTTCAATGATAGCAATTAGAGTGATCGAAGAGTTCGGTTTGGTGATTTCTGAATTTACACCGATCAGACCAAGCCGGTGTGGCCTCTGCTGTTCACAAAAGTTGTCTCCATTTTATTCGGTCCATGGCTGTACCCAGGGGCGTAATGAGCCGGTGGTAAAAGTGGCTCTCGCCAGGCCAGAAAGGCGCTGAAGCTGTTTTGTGAAATTTAATGTTTCATAATCAGGCTTCTTGATGCTAAATGGTTCCACAAAGAACTGAAAAACGGAGAAAAAGTTAAACGTCAATGGATGCTTTACAGTGTTTCATCGAATTGTGGTCTTGACATATGGGAGAGAAAATTGATTAATGATGTATGATGTACTACCACCAACTGTAGCACGGAAACTACGTCCGACAGCAATAGGCTCTCCTCTCTGTTAGACTTGATCAAGCTTTAATAACCACTGATTATCCTAGTCATGTCATTGTATGAAGGGCCAAAAAGGGTTGGATGGATCGATAGGCAACATCACTTATACGTATCCACAGGGATATAAAGAATCTCCTTCCAACAACAAGACTGAACAATTGGTCACAAGAGCAAGCTATCTAACATAAGGATGCCCCAATGTGCGGGGAGAAGAGCCCGCCCTCTATTCACAACTGTTAGCAATGGGGAGTTGGCATTTCCACTCTCCCATCCAGAGTGCTTCAATCGGGTGCCCTGATGGTCCCTCCCGTTCCCATGAAATATTTATATAATAGTGTATACAATACAATCAATGTATAATACAATCATTCATATCATTCATATCTATTATATCTATTATATACGATCTCCATTCGGTTGATCCTGAAATGCAAGAAATGTAGTCAAATGTTTTAGTGTAGAGTTCCGTGGTTCGCGCTTGAGCGCGTTTTCGTTCGTTTTCACTGATAGCAGCATTTCACCAAAATCTTGATTTGTGGTATCCTGAAAAAGTTTGTTAAATTTTACAGAACTAACATTTATACATTTTAATTTACTGTTGCCATGGTCAGTATTTGCAGCTTGATGTTGATTTTATAACATGAATCCGCTTTTATTTTTGCTGGCCTAGTTATTGATCCTGTGTTGGGAAAGCAGGGAAGATTTAATTGACAGAGTTAAAGACAAATGGACATAAAAAACAATAAGCAATAGTTAAATCATCTATGAAGTAAAATCGATAAAACAATATCATCAAATATAATGATATTGTGAGTTATGGTACAGTAATGCTAAAAATTGAACTGTAACATCAGACACTAGCCGAATGGCAAAACAGCGCTGCACGAATCAAACCAGCTCAGATTTGGAAGAAGGTCAATTCGAAAACAGGAAATGAAAAACACATTAGGTAATAAGTACAAAATCCTACCATAGATTCCGTTGCATCTTCTCTTAATCAAGGTACTAAATACTTCTCAATCATAATGATAATTCGACATAAAGGACAAAATATTAAAAGTATATATAATCTTTAAGGTGTATATATAAATAACCTTTAAATTGTAACAAACAAATATTTATGTAAGAATATAAATCACGAAAACACAAGTAATGATAAAAATGATAATAATGATGATAAAGATGATAGAGATGAATGATAATGGCTATGAATAAACAATGTCCTATAAGATAAAATATATAGTGAGGGTATATTGTAATATGAACTGAAAATTACATGTGTGCCGACTGCTGTTTTGTTGCAATTGTAGACAAACTTGCGCATCCATTATGAATCAGAAAATGTAGGCAATGTATGACCGCCATGAAAAAAAAAGAATTTTAAATTTTAAATTATTTTATAATATTTGACGACCTGGAAGACCTGAAAGATATGAGAATGGAAAATTATGATATGATTTACCGGTCGCACCCCCTCACTTCGCTATTGTCGGATTGACAACATTGCCCAGGCTACGCCAACCAGCGTCTCCATGTTTCAGCTGGCAGTCTTTTGTGATCATATGACTCGTGGAGGCGTGAGGTAGGAACTTGTGAGGACCAGAGGTCGGTCGCACCCTCCTTAGAAGTTGTCAACTCACCATTTGAAGCCCGGGAGAGAAACTTGATTAATATCGATAAAATCGATATAGTCGAACGAATCCCTGCCGTCAAAAACCATCACCATAGACGTGGCCAGTAAAATAAACAGAGGTTCACAAACAGCATTCGACGAAATGAAAACTGATGTAGTTGACCGTGCAATAAAGTATGCGAAAGAAAAATGCATTGAACTTGGTATCTACAACGATTTCCAAGTAACACGACAGCGGTATTTCACAAAATACTGCAACAAATAGAGCAGCGTGGAGAATCAATGGTGGATATAGCATCGGAATTCTCATGTTTGACTGAACACGGACGCGCATTTGTGACTATTCCATAATTAAAGGAGGTCGCAGCAGGCCTTGTACAAAAGTATGCTACTGATATTGATACAGTAGCTTGTATCCGAAGTAGAAGTTTTTAAACGGCAAATTGGCGAGATGTTGCCTGACCTGAGCTCGTTTACTCCGTTAGACATATTGAACTGTATCCTAGGATATTCTCTTTAAGATCCTAACATCGAAACGGCTCTACGGATTTTTATGACGCAAGCTGAAAATAATAAACAACTATCTTCGTTCTAGAATGATTTAATAAAAACTCTAGCTTGGCCATTCTTTCAAAAAAAAAGGAATCGCTACCAGATCTTGATTTATATTTTATTGTTGATCAGTTTGCTTCAGCTAAGGCACGTTAGGCAAAGTTATGGAACTAATTTGAACTTTCAGTAAATGCAAACGTGAATAAAAGTTATTTCAACGGATAAACCCGATTTTTTCTTGCTGAACTGATCTATTAGACTTAATGTAACACAAACTTTTATTTGTTAGAATAGAAATGGGTCGATGTATATAAACTATTGTTAATTTGTTATGTGCATTATTTACAATAATATAAATAATTTTGTAAACATAAGTCACAAATCATCCAAGAGGGTATAAAATGACTAATTGAAACAAAACATGCAAAAAGCAATATAAGTTGGGGCGTCATTTCCATGGTTTGCCAGGGGCGCCACCAACTGCGTCCCTGCTGTACCTCGCTAGCCTCGCTGTCCGCGGAGGGTCCGCAGGTCGCCTTCTACTTGGTCGATCGACTTGACGAAAAGACAATATTGAAAAATTCAGAGTTGCCAGTTTTTCTGGAAAACGCCAATTGATGTTTTCAGATTTTTCCGAACATCACTAACTTCAAAAATTCATAACTTAAGAACGATTCATCGTAGATCGATTTTTTTTCCAAACTATAATGAAATTTTCTCAAAAACTAATTTAAACTAAATATAATTTAAAAAAAAAATTTCGACAGTGAAGGAAAATTGCCTGGAAAAGCCGGAAAAAACAATTTTCCGAGTCATGAAAAACATATTTTCTTATTTATTAATTCATAAGTTTACAATTTTGGCGATTTTTTGTGAGTAATGCTCGAAAAACCATGGGCTCTTAACTCGTTTTACAAAAATACAAAAAGGAAAAATCCTAAAACTGTCGTCTTGTTGTTTGCTCGTACGTTTTTGATCCTCTGTTCATGACATAAATCACTGCGACCAGTAATTTGATATATTGTAGTATATCCCGTATCCTTTGCTTAGTGCATGTCGAGTTACGTCATCACTATTGAGAAATGATGAAGTATTCGGTGTTGTTACAGTTGTCATTGATTATATTGTTGACAATAAATTGAGTTTTACTGAAAGTTTCCGCTACTTAAACCCTTTGAGGAGTTAGCACTCTTCAGAGGCGCGCCCATTGATCAGTCAAAACTGATTCATTGTAAAGAAAACAAACAACGACCTGATACTGACCATGCATTAATACCATAGCCTTAACCAATTCAAACTATAGAAATTCAAATAGAAACTGAGAATTCACATAAATGAAGACTAACTATGTTTTACATATTCCAAGCTCATCCTCGGTGGTGCAATCCAAGTATTGTCACTTTTCACAAGACTTAAAATGTAATAAGGACTAAGATATGTACCTTTGAGTACAAAAGTACCATAATTAATTTGGTGGTATCTATACTTTAAGTACAGCCTAAACTATCAGCTACTTTGAACAAAAACAACAAACCTCATACTACGCCTACAAGCCCACGTTAACTATTTATAAGCAAATTGGAAGACGACACTTTTCGGATTATTTATCATTTTGGTATGAAAACGAGTGACGAGCCCATATTTTTTGGATCATCAGTCCCAAAAAAAAACCATCGCCAAAATGTTACCTGCTTAAGGTCAGTATCGATTTAAAAAGTAGAGAGGTTACGGAATTTTGTTCAATATCACCAAGCGGAATTTTGATAATTGATCTGCATGGAACGAAATGTCACCTTCACTTACGGAATAATCGAGCGGCATATTTTTTCGGAAAGTAAAAATGGCAGCTCCAATTAGTTTGTGTGGAAACCTTACAAATTCCAATTTTATTTTTCGTTCTTTTCAGGTAGGGTAGGGTAGGGTTTCAGTAATCGCATTTAATATGGGTTTGGGATAGAAAAACATTTTCTTTCGAACACGATACCGTCCTATATGAATTAATAAACAAGAATCTTGATCAGAAAATGGGTTTCCGGATTTTTAAAAAAAAATCCTTCACTGTGGGAAATATTGTAGGATTTTTTTTTAATTTTTCATTTTGCAAATTCTTGAAAAAAAAATCATTTCATGCTTCGTTCTTGGGTCATGAATTTTTTGAAGTTAACTTCAATTGGCGTTTTCCAGGAAAACTGGCAACCCTGATTTTTTTAATATTGTTTTTTGTTCATATATCCATGAACCCTACGCGTGGACAAAGTTTCGTAACAATCTGAGACCCTTATTTGATTAAAACTGATTACCCAACCTTCTACTAAATATCACCACCTCTACTAATTTTCTATACACCTTGGCGGTGATTGGTGCGCTTATAGTTCACCAGATTCATAGTCTGGCGGATACAATGACGGAGATAACTTGAATCAACACTTGGCGGAGCCATCGAGCATATCTCGAGTAATCCATGTTAAGCGCCTAAACGCCATTTGTAAACAATGGCTTTCAATGTCGATTTCTCTTGAATCTCAAATCACTCTCGTGAAATGAAAGCACAATTTGGTAGAAGAATGTTAGTTCTACCATATGGAGTAGCAGGGTATGGTGGGATTCTTGTAATTCGTGAGAAATCAACAGTTAAAGTTATTGTTTACAAATGGCTTTTAGGCTCTTAACATAAATTACTCGAGATATGCTCGATTGGCTCCGCCAACTGACAGTTCAAATTGGCTCCCGTTGTTGTATCCGCCAGACTATGAATCTAGTGACTATAGGTGCGCTTGGTGCGAGCTTCATCGTTCAGAATCCATCTCCCGCGATCAGCTGTTTTGTTTATTATTTTTCCGTTTTGAACTGTCACGCAGTGGAAGGAAAAATCTTCCAAAACAGTACGATTTTTGTGTATGCGCTGCGTCAAATTGGTTGGGCAATTCAATTGGCATTTTTATCTTAATTATCACCTTAATTGAGGCAAACGTGTGAAAATGTGTTCATAATCGCGTGGTGTTTCTAGAAGCAGAGGATATTTTTTTTTATCTTTACTGCACTACGAACCGTGTGTAGGTGGGCGTCGAGCGTGCGATTCGAGTGGATGTTGTGTAATCTTAGCAATAGAGTAATTTCCAGTGATTGTTCCAGTTTTGCGTTCATGAGAGTCCGTTCGAAAAATGGCACTGGCCAAATCGTGGAATTTTGTGTTTGTTCTTGTCTGGCTTTCGTTGATTCTGGGAGCCGGCATTCATCTGTTTTCCAAAGGATTTCTGTTGACCCGAATAGCGCAGACTGATGTCAACACCTGCATCCCATACGATGATTACCAGTGTGGCAATGATGAAGAGTCGAATGTAAGTTGTTCGTTTCAGATTACCAAACATCATCCAATAAATATAACTCATTCTAGGGCCCGTGCAATCGATCGGAAAAGGTAGCATCGATTTTACGAAACGTCAACCAGTCGGCAAATATTTGTCTGCCAAAAAAGAGCAAAGTTATCCTGTTGGTGATCGATGCCCTTCGATATGACTTTGGAACGTTCGAGCCCGGCTTGGAACATCCACTTCCCTACCAGAATAAGCTGCCGATATTGACAGAATTAATGAACCGCTATCCGGATCACACCTGCAAGTTAAAATTCGTTGTTGATCCTCCAACCACGACACTACAGCGGCTGAAAGGAATGACCACCGGCAGCTTGCCGAACGTTTATTGACATTGATCGAATTTCGCTTCGCCTGAAATCAACGAAGATAATGTGATGGATCAGTTGGCCCGGAACAATCTGACAGCGGTGTTCCTCGGTGATAGTACCTGGACGGAACTGTTCCCAGGTAGATTCAAGCGAAAGTACGACTACCCGTCGTTTAATATCCACGATTTGGATACGGTAGATAATGCGATTGAAAAGTATTTACCTCGTGAAATCGCCAAGAAAGATTGGGATTTAATTGTGGCACATTTTTTGGGAGTGGATCACTGCGGACATAGATACGGGCCGCTGCACGATGAAATGCATCGAAAATTGAGCGAAATGGATGCAGTAATTCGAAATGTGACCGAGCAAATGGATGATGAAACAACTTTGTTGGTAATCGGAGATCATGGAATGACACAGACTGGCGACCACGGGGAGAGTCGTCTGATGAAGTGAACGCATTGTTTTTCATGTATTCCAAAGCGAATTCCTTTAATGACCGAGGAATATGACGAACACAAAATGTGATTCAGCAAATTGATTTGGTCCCACTGCTGTCGGTTTTAATGGGAGTCCCCATCCCGTATTCGAATTTGGGACAGATAAACTTTCAGCTACTACCGGATAAAAACATAGATTCGTTCCTGAGGTACCAAGTAGCACTGCTGCATTTGTGGCAAAATGCTCGGCAGGTTCAAAGCTACTTCCAGCAGTACACAGAATCACATCGAGGAACATTCACGGTAGAACAGTTGGATGATTTCGAGAACAAATTTCTCATTCTAACTCAACGGGTCAACACTGTTTACACTGAAGCGGCATTCCAGAGCTTCAAGGATCTTAGACAGTACCTTAAGGACATATTGGAAGGTTGTCGGAAATCTGGGTCAAATTTGATGCTCAGCTAATGTCTCATGGTCTTCTGGTTACGTTTCTGGCTTGTTTTGCCATATTCATCTTGATCACCAATTCTACTGCCCATCAACTTGGGCAGATATTCAACGGACAAGTGATCTACTATATCGTGGTCATCTGTTTCATGGCCGGAACATCTGGGTTTTTCTTCCATCGGGACTTCAATCTAACGTCTGCCGAACATGGAGCTCTCTTCTTCGCCTCAATATCGTCCATCGGAATTTTGTTATTCCTATCCATTCAAAACTGGACCAACATTACCGAGAACTTCAGTCAGTACAATCATCAGAAAATGTCGTCACCAGAATCTCGTTTGCATTTACGACCTGTGTATTTTTCTCAAATAGTTTTATCGTCCAAGAGCAGAAAATATTGTCTTACGTGCTGATTGGCTTTTTCCTGCTTGCGGTTTACAACATTCAAAAGAACAGTCAGTTTAAGGTGTTGCGCTTCCGTTGGCCAACTTTGCGCAAAACAACGTTTCTGAAACTACTGGCCTTGGCACTGTTTGGAATATCACTGGTTCGGTTCTCCAGCAATTACTTCCGCTGCCGGGAAGAGCAAGGAAATTGTACGGATTATCTCGTGAAAGCACCGACACCGGATGCCCGACGGAAATCGGGTCCGGAATTTGATCTTGTTCCCATTGTGGCACTGGTCTGTTACATCATATGTGCCCGATTCTATCTCAGAGCTTGTGGAAACTTAACGGGAAATTCGTTCAACATAATGTTCGCGAGATATGGCCCACCTCTGGGGGTAGTTTGTGCGTGTGGCCACTTCAACTCTAGCCATCAACAATACCAAAGGCGTTCCCCAGATTCATGTCGATGCTTTCGCTTGGACAGTATACCTGCTACTGCTGCTGCAGATCATAGTCATCGTGGTTCGACCGCTCATGATCTTCGTTTTACCCAAAAAGAAAGAAATGATGAACGTACTTTACGGAGACCAATCCAACATTGCCCCGGAGATCTATCGACAGCTGCGGGACAGCTACAACCCAAATCCCACGCACCATCCGACGAGGTTCCCATCGTGTGCGGTCTTGCCACCGTCTACTCGTCCGTTTTCATCTCCATAGGTGTTTTTGTAGTGATCCTACTCTCGCTTCTTCTTGGCTCTAATGGAACTGCTGGACTTGTCCTGACGCTTATCATCACCATCTGTTACGGCATCATCTCGTCCATCTTACAGTATGAAAACTCAACCAACCTGCTGACATGTCTTCAGCCGACTTTCACTACCCTTCTGGCCTGGATAATTCTGATGCAGTTTGGGTTCTACGCCACATCCCATCAACCAACCATGTCGCAAATCGATTGGAGTGCTGCCTTTGTCGGCCGGACGTGGTACTTCGACCATAACAACATGATTTCCGCCGTTCTCGTTTTGTTAAACACATTTTCCGTGACCTTCCTACTGTCCACACTGTTTCCGATGATCATCTTTACACCCTTTGCGTAGCACAATGTGACCTACATTGGCACAGAAGATCTACCAAAAGGCCACGGGAGGAAAACGTACGGCCAAGAGTACTCGCAAAACCGATGCCGGGAACGTCGAGTACAGGAGTGTCACGGTGAACAAACAGGACGACGATGGCGATGAAGACGGTGAAGGAGGGGCAATCCGTGCCGCCACAAGGAAGGAGATCGATTTTGATGTCACAAAGGGGGAAATCAATCTGTACGAGAACGAGAAGTTGTTTGTGGGGACCGCGTTCAAAACTGGCTGCCAGCTGCTGCTGATTCAGGGAGTTCGGGTGAGTGATTATTATTAAAAATTTTAAGTTATTTAGTGATTTGATGAGAAGTGCAGCCAAACATGTCCGAAGGGCCTATGTCTCAAATGTAGACAAACCAAGATTTTATCTAATAATTGTTCAATGGTTTTCACTCCATTCTAGTATTTTCTATTAGGCCACGAAGGGGACAATATTTTAAACTGAATTAATGTCTAATGAGTCTTTAATTGTACAGTATTTTATTTTTGTTTGCAAAGTGCTAAACTTTTTGTTCTCTTTTTGCTCATTTTACTGGTGTAACAACAGTACAATTTGCAAACGTTGTCTACAACATGTCGTCAATGTACCCGGGTCTGTACTGCCGTCTATCGTGTTTCCTAGGTAGGTCCTGTCTCGCTCTGTTCCTCCTATTTGAATGTACTTTATTTGCGATACATTTACCACCAGTCCGACTTGTGTTGTTTCGCATTTCAGGCGAGTATACAATTCTGCCCTCGTTCTAAAGCTTGTACCGACAACAGGCATGTAATCCGCAAAACAAACAAATTAACCAGAGTGTGTGAAAGTCGTATCTTGGCTGTTGAGCCCGGCTCTACGCAGGACACCTTCTAGCGCAATGTTGAACAACAGGCATGAAAGTCCATCACTTTTTCGCACTACCCGACGGGATTTAAACGAGTTAATGTTTATTTATTTATTTATTATTGATTCGTCAACAGATAAAAATGCTTATCCCAATGACAATAAGCTAAACTTACATTACATACAACAATTAACACATACATCTTCGGAAACAACGCTTATTAACCTCACGGGATACATTAAAATTAAACACGTTATAATAGCTGTTGAAGACACGAGCCATGCTTAGCACAGGTTCGTGTTTGCCGTAGTTGGTCCTTGAGTGCCGGTTAATGTAGAATGATTGTAAACGTAGGTTTTGTCGTCGAGTGTTGATGTTCAAGAGACCAAGTAAAGTGGAACAGTCGATGTTTCCCTGAAGAAGGTCACCAACGAAACACGCTTTGGCCACCATACGCCTCCCTTCCAATAACTCCAGCTTAATGAGCTTACACCGGCTTTCGTAGCTTGGCAATCTGCGAGGGTCTAGCCAACGAAGATGTCGTAAAGCAAAGCGTATAAACTGGACTGCATTTTGGTAGAAAGGGGACCAAACGACAGCGCAGTACTCCAAAAAAGGACGAACCAAAGAGCAGTACAGTGTCTTCAGACAATAAACATCTTTGAAGTTTTTTGCGAAGCGGAAGATGAATCCTAGCTGCGATGAGGCTTTAGAAACTATATAGGCAATGTGGTTCTCGAATGACAGTTTGGTGTCTAGCATTACTCCCAGATCCTTTACTGTTGTTTCACGTTTGAAGCGCGTTCTCGAAGGGATGTAGTCGTGGAGATACATCACACGTTTTCGGCCAAAAGAGATAGTCGAAGCATTTGGATACATTTAAGGACATTCTGTTGATCCGGCACCAGTCGTCGAACACTTGTAGTTCCTGCTGAAGAAATTGGGCGTCTTCTGGACATTTTATGACGTAGTACAGTTTTAGGTCGTCCGCGTAGGATAATTTCAGGCATCTGAGGACCAAGTTCACGTCGTTCATGTATAAAAGGAAAAGGAATGGACCAAGGTGGCTGCCTTGTGGAACGCCGGATGTCACTGAAAAGCTGGACGAGGCATAATCTGAAATCTTCACAGACATGTTCTCCCGATATCTTCACGAAGTTTTGCCAACCGTCCTTCGTAGTTTTTAAAAGTCTTGTGAGCTTCCCGAAAAGCCGTGCTCGTCCATAATTCTCCATATTCTCTTTGTGGGGTTTCTTCATCTGTTTTGGATGAAATAAGAAATATACCATCAGTTATTATGGCTTTGCAAATCGTGCTCTACTCTGATGAGAGATATGTGTGTCCGAAGTTGTTCTCAGCAAGCATAACGAAATCTTCGAAAGCCTTAAGTTGGAAATCATGGAAGAAGTGAAAAACGAATTACGGAACAACTTTACTGCGCTTATCAACTCCAACTCATTAACGCCGAGCTCTTCGAAGCGCACCGAAAATGCTAATGTTTCCGTTCGTCGTCGATTTTTCGGCAGACCAGAATTGAAAAAGCCTCTCATGTGTGGCTCAGCCGAGTCAGTTGGAGGCCGTAAATCAAGCTTCGGAGCCGAAAGTTTTGGCTGTACCTGTCACGAATTTCCCGCGATGTAGCCGTCGAGCAGGTGCGAGCTTTAACAAAGCATCGCTTCGGCACTGACGACGTAGAGGTTCTAAGACTGGTAGCCAACGGAAAGATCGTCAGCTATATATCTTTCATCTCCTTCAAAATTGGACTGAGTGCAGATCTGAAGGAAAAAAAATCTCTCATCATCAACGTGGCCGAAAGACATCTATTTTTGGGAATTTAAAGGTAGCAGGTCATCCGCAAATTTTCGAAAACCTTCCCTAACTCCGACTCTTGCTTCACTTGGAGACTGTACGTTCCAAACAGTTCAGTCTGCGTTGGGAGATGGCGCTATGAAGGAGGAATAACTAAACCTCGACGCGCAATTAACAGTACAATGGAGACCTGGAGTTCGACACAGTCCCGCCTTTTGCTGTTGTCGTTCGTCGTAGACGTCGCGGTCCTGGTGTCGCTTCTGGCGAAGTGGTTCTCCATGCTGCGAATTCAGGCAAGTACCCACAATTTGTATACTCTTCCTGCTGAATCTGCGGATTCCAGCCTTTTTTCTCCTGCTGATGCATCCACTAGACTGTCGTTATCGACGCCTGCCAGTTCGCTACCACACCTGTCATCTCACCTATGCTCGTCATCAACATACCTCGACCCTAACTTCAACCGGTCTTAGACGCACGTCACAAAGCAGTATGGAAAACCCCGGGCCCTCCTAGCTCAGTTGTGCCCACCGTCGGTTTCAATGATATCCTCATTTGCTAGTTCCTGCCGTCAAAGTCGTCTCGGTCCTGGTCTAGTGATGTCGCTCAATAACTCGCCGGCGAGAATTGGAACACGACCCTTTTTTTTTGACTATGTGTGGTATTTTGCTATACGCCGTTGATCAATTCATGCCTAAGTAACTCAACCGTAATCTTCCCAAACCTGCTTGGTCTAATTCCGATCTCAAACATTTGAAATGAGTTAAAAGGGCTGTTCTGAGAAAACACAGCCTATGTCACACCGATTCTACGAGGACGAACTACACACGTGCCAACGACCATTACAAACACCTCATTAACAGCTTGTACAACTCTCATCAGTCTCAATTGCAGAACGAAAACGAAGAGCTTTTGGCGGTTCGCGAATAAACAAGGGAAGAAAACCGGCTTACCCTCCACTATGACTGACGGCACTCATAAAACGGACTCAATCGTGGATATCGCCAACTTGTTCCGTTACGTTGTTCAGCAGTGTCTTCTGCGACGAAGTTCTGCAAGCCGAGGGCCTCGAAACTGCTACTAGCATGTTTCCCGCTTGTCTGTATTTGACCTGCACTCACCTGTCCATAGTGGTATGGTGATTTCAGCCCGGAAGCAGATGAAAAACTCAACTGGATGCGGTCCTGATGGTATTCCATCTATTGTCCTAGCCGTTGCCTTAACACACTCGTTGCGCCCCTGGCTACGGTCTTCAATATGTCATCAACTTTCGATGTGTTTCCTGAATACTGTTGAACGAGTTATTTGTTTTCCCAATACACAAAAGGGATGCAAACGATCCGTCACCGTCGTCGTAGGATTGTTGGACTAAGTAGTGTATCCAAGCTATTCGAACTAATTGTTCTCAAAGACTGGTCCATGACTATTCACAGACTATTTCTCCTGACCAACACGGTTTCATGCCCAAGCGCTCAACGGTGATCAACCTTACCTTATTTACATCTTTCGTCATTCGTGAAATGGTACGCGGTCAATCAAGTGACGCCATAAACACAGATCTCTGCGGCCTTCAGTAAATGAACCATCGAATGCAATTTCTAAGACGAGAAAAATGGGGGCTCACGATCAATTGCAGGCTGGTAGCAAGTCACTTTTTGGTGACTTGGTCACTTTTTTCGAGGCGGTCACTTTAAAGTCCTTTTTAAGGCCTTTTAACTAAAGTCACTATTTTTAGTAATTAGTCACTTTTTTCAACTTTTTTGGGAAAAATTGGGCGATAATGAATCATTCTACTTTCAGTGTGTAAAAATGAAAGATATAGTTTATTATATTATTTTATTTTTCGAGCAGTTGAATCTCAATATGCAGCGCTAGCACAAAAAGAGAAAGCTTTTTTTAATATTAGACTTTGCAGTCGTTTGTGCTGTCTTGTTCTCCCCACAGGAACACTTGTAAACAGCGCGCAGTAACGTCAAACGTGACTTACTGCGCGCCGCGTTTTCAAGATTTTTGTGGGAGAGAACAAGACAGCACGAACGACTGCAAAGCTCAATTTTTTGTTCGCCTGCGTCGTTTCTACGTTTTGTTTACAAACACATACACAAAGCTTTGCAACAGAAAAAGTGTACTCTAGCAGTGTTCGGATGCGTATCGCTCGCTCGTGGTTTCGCACAAAATAAGAAGTGAATTTCAAACTCGAAATCTGAAAATATTGCCTTGCCATTTCCGGTCACGTATATTTTTCGTAAAAGGAAATGATTTTCTATGTTATTTTCGTGAACCAACTACTTTACTAGTTTATGTTTTAGACAAAAATGGGCAAGTGTGCATTTCGCGATGAATGGCTGAGGAAAACCGATTCGAACGGCTGCCAGATTTCAGATTGGGCACGAAATCATGGCGACACCGAAGCTTTCTGCAAGATTTGTTTAAAGTTAAGGGTTTCCAATCCCTCGACCAACACGTAACACAAAAATCCAGGACAGTTTGGATAAGAAGAGGGAAACATTGATTACCAGCTTTTTTAGTAAAAAAAAACCGCGAAAGTAAAAAGCATCAGACGAAAGCATAAATACCCATCTTTCAATGGTTGTATTAGAGTATCAAAGGAAACTGCGGTAGTACATTTATGGAAACGACGAATTAATAGAACGAATCCGATCCAAAATTACAGAAAAAAAAGTAGAGTGTTGCGAAAGAGCAAAAAGAATACAATAACTAAAAAATCTTGTTAAGACCATGGCATACGTGCTATAAAATGTTAAGATTAAACGATTGAAAAGTGATTCATTTGTGTTTGTTGGTAGAGTTAAAACTTAGAGACACATTTTCTGGCTTCCGTGACAGTAGATTGACACTTTTTCGATTTAACAATAGATGGCAGTTTAAGTACTACCATTAGCAATGCATTTGTGCATCCGTTTTTTACGTAAATGATTCTAGCAGCGGCTGAAGCATTATGATATGCTTGTATGCTTCAAATTTTTTAGTACAAATAGATTTTTATTAGGATAAATTTTTATTCACTTCGACACTGAGGCATCCTAAAACCAAGTGAGCTCAACAATTACAACAAGATTAGTTAAATACAAGATAAAAGTAGGGTTGATCGCTACTTCGGCACCCCCAAGCATCACTTCGTCATGGGAAGTTTTAAGCGGTCATATTGTCTAAAATTTGGCAAGCAGATGCATTTTTATACGAAGAATGTTGTTACCGTTTTTGAGCTTTGTAGGTTTTACGAAACCCTCCGAACGAAGTGATTCAAAAGTGCGGGAAATTGGACCCACCTCCGTACATCTTCCGTTTATGTTTAAAACAAATTGATCAGTGGCGTCTCGTGAGAAAATTAACCGGTTGTGCACTTTCTTTCGAACCCGGACGTCAATTTTGACAACAATATCTTGCTCCATAGTTCCTCCTTTGCCGAGTCTCTTGTGATATGCCACAAAAAGTACCTTGTCAATGTCCCGAAACAACAGAATAAAATTGCAACTAGCCAGTGAGTAAAACTACTCTGTGCAGACCACAAAGTGCACAAAACAGACACTAACTCATCGGCAATCAAGTTATAGGAAAAAAAAACATCTACAAACGATCCACGTGTGGTATATATAGGATCTGGTGCACCATTTGAAATGCCCAGTCTGCGAGTATTAACGGAGTATGAAATCGATGAATTTGATAATACATGAAATATACAATTTTAGACTGTGCAGTGCACGAGGTGCACATATGGACGAGACGCCACTGAAATAGATAGACAAAAACTATAGTCCCTATATATTTATGGTCTGGTGCATTCAACTATCGCAGCCAAACGATCATGCCTTTTTGAGGAAGATACAATTTGGGATATTATTAAGACTATTGAGTATTTATGAGATCCTTCGCCTCAATCAAACGATTTGATTTGAATATAATCATTTTATCACACCGAAAAGATCTGACTGAGCCATTGGGTAAATTTGTTGGAAGTTATATGAGACTATTGAGTGACTATAATAAAAACCACTCATGACAATCTTGTGTCAAATTCTTCGACACGCGTTGTATTTTGCACAAATCAGGTAGAACGAGCTCGCTATTCGTACTCAGCATGAGTGTGGTTGCTCAACGGATCAAGGATGCTGATGAACCACCAAACACAAATTAATTATTTCTTTCAAATCCATTTTTCATAGTCACTTTTAGTAACCTTTTTGAAAAATTTGGTCACTTTTTGGTCCTTTTTTTACAAATTGAAGTCACTATTTAGTCACTTTTTTCATCAAAGTAGTCACTAAAATAACTATTTTTACCATCGTTGGTCGCTACCAGCACTGCAATTGTTTAACTGGCTCCGCTCATACTTGACTGGTGGAGCTATGTCTGTGAAAATTTCAGATTATGCTTTGTCCAGCTTTTCAGTAACATCCGGCGTTCCGCAAGGCAGCCACCTTGGCCCATTCCTTTTCCTGTTATATATGAATGACGTGAGCTTGGTCCTCAGATGCCTGAAATTATCCTACGCGGACGACCTAAAACTGTACTACGTCATAAAATGTCCAGAAGACGCCCACTTTCTTCAGCAGGAACTAAAAGTGTTTGACGAATGGTGCCGGATCAACAGAATGTCCCTAATGTATCCAAATGCTCGGCTATCTCCCTTGGCCGAAGATATGCGATATATCTCCATGATTACATCCTTCGAGGAACGCGGTTGAAACGTGACACAACAGTCAATGATCTACTCGACTCCTAACTGTCATCCAAACTGAACCACATTGCATATATTGTTTCTAAAGTCTCATCGCAGCTAGATTCATCTCTCCTCTTCGCAAAACTTCAAAGACGTTTATTGTTTGAATGCACTACACGGTGTTCAATAAGTTCGGATACACTCAAAATTTGTTAAAAAATGAAACATGTTTTTTTATTTTTGGATTTATGTTATTGAAAGCTATGTTTACAAGGAACGTTTACAACATTTCTCTGGAATGACCCCCCTTTGTACTCCTTAACGAGCTTCAAACGTTTCTCGAACGCGTCGCAGGCGGCACGCACGGACTGCATGGGCATTTCGTCCCAGATTTTGAGAATTACCGTCTTGAAATGATCCAAAGTGCTGACCTTGTATTCGTTCAGCTTCGCCATCATATAGGACCAAACAAAAAGTCGAGAGGATTCAAGTCCGGGGAGCTGGGAGGCCACAAAGTTTTGTCCAGAAAGTCGGTTAAATTGTCCCGACACCAGGCTTGAACCACATTTGCCGTATGGGCTGGTGCACCGTCCTGCTGGAACACGTAGTGCTCATCGCCGTAGAGGCTTCGGAGACTGGGGGCAATAACCTTTTCCAAAACCTCAGTTTTGTAGTACGCCGCGTTGATTTTGACGTTTTTTCAATAAACACCAAGGGTAGCTTACCACGTTTGCATACTGCCCCCAAACCATCACCGACGCGGCACTTTGGAACCGAGGGATGTTTATATTGGATTCAGGAATGTTGTCCCTCGATGGCGCCCACACCCGGTCATTTTGCACATCAGTGTGCTGCTGCAGCACGAACAGTTTCTCGTCCGAAAAACAAACTCCTGACCAGCGTGCCGAGAGAGGATCCTCTAGCTCGATCCAACCGCTTTTTGCTGGTAGCCTCCGAAACGCCATGGACCTTACGTTTTTTGTAAGGCCTGGAAACCAAGGTCCTTGGTGAGTATGGTGTGAGCGGTTCCAATGGAAACGTTGAGATCTGCAGCCGTTTTCCGGATTGAGCGGTTCTTTTTGCGCCGAATTCGCTCCTCACGATCTTGATGACCCGTGGCGTCCTCGCTGAACGCGGCCGACCGGATCTCGCACGGTCATTGGTCGAGGACGTCTCCCGGTATCGCCTGATGGTCGTGTAGACAAAGTTCCGCTTGACCCCATGCGATTTCAGCAGCCGGAATATATCGCCGGGTCGCTCACCGTTCAAAAACGCTTAATTACGAAGTCCCGATACTCTTTCATCGCGCGTAACAAACGAACAACAACTAACAGAATGTCAACACCGCGCACATTCGGTAGCGTATGAATGAAGCTAAAGCTGACACCAATACCAATGCAGAATATGTACATGGCGCATACCTACGCAATGATGAAAACTTGTATTCGAACTTATTGAACACCGTGTA
>JASCZW010016134.1:0-19231 GCA_034211315.2 Aedes japonicus | reverse complement strand
TAAAAATCTTTTTCCCAAATTTATCAGTTCGGATGTATTGCACATCATAAGGCACATCTGTCCTCTGTTCAGCGATGCAAATCAAAATTCACCGGTTCGGATTTTTTAAGAGAACGTCATACAAGGTTTCGTGACAGTATTTCCAAAGAAGCTTTATGTGAATTCGTCCTTTGGGTACTTTTTTCTTCTTGTAGATTCTGATATTGTTATGCTTTTTGATATTCTGCACAGTTTTGACGCTAATGTCCACATTTTTGGCAATTTCACGAACGGAACCCGGTTTACCACTTCGAGCTGCTTTTTTTCGTTGGATTCCCTCTTTTTGCGTCCAGATTTCGGTAAATCTCCAAGATAATACGTTTCTCGAAACCTCTCAACAATCTTGAACACTGGCACTAGAGATTAGGTGCACTTCATGCTTTTTTCCAGTTTTCTACACGACAACTTTTCGGAACTCTTTGTCACTTTTCTCATTTTTTTCAATTTTTCAAGCGTGTTGCCAAAGTTAACAATTTTTTTACACACTGAGGGAAAATTCACAAGTTTTCGTGCAGTTTTAACCCTACACCATTGATACACAGGTGTTCACGTTTTTTTAATTAACTGTCCTTAGGTAGGCGTCATGCGCTCATCTAAAGATTACTGTCAACCGAATCACACTTATTTCGCTACTCCGGCTGACTTTCAATTCTCCACTGGTTTGGTTAACCGACTGCATAACCAATGGCTGATTAGCAACGGCTGTCAGAGTACTTGCCACCAGCTGCTAGTCCAATGCCGGCTCATTGCTGATTTCATCATCTTCAAGACCACCGAACGAAAAAAGCGATACTTCTTCTTCTTTGTTTTTTTTTACAGGATATTAATTGGTCATTCGTCCCAAATGATGCTAAAGGGCGAACACGAAATTATTGCGACACATTCAACAGGGCATAACTTGTTTACCATTGGGTAAAAATCAACCAAATTTTTCACACTTTCTCATTGATGTGTATTGTTTACATGTTGTCAAACTCGAAGTCGTGTTTTTCGATTCAACGAAAATGGAGGTGAACCAACGCGAGTCGAGAGAACAAATCACCATTCAACCGTCTCCAGAGTGTTGAAGCGGTTCCAGGAGCGGTTGACGTTGGACCACGGCAAAGGAGCTGGAAGAAAACCGGAACCGGAGAACAAAAAGAACGGAGGGAAAAGTGAAGCAGGTGATTAAAGCAAATCCCAACGTCTCAAGCCGTGATTTGGCTAAAAAGATCGGCATGTCGCAGAGCTACGTCCAGAATGCATAGAAGAGAGCTGGACTACATACATACAAGGTACAGAACTTCCCAAACCGCGATGAGCGGCAACAATCGACGGCTAAAACTCGGGCACGGAAGCTCTACGAGACGATACTGACAAAAAATGGCTGCTGTGTGATGAACGACGAAACGTATATAAAAGCCGATTTTAAGCAAATTCCGGGGTTGGAATTTTTCACCGACAAGAGCAAGTTCTACGTGGACGACAAATTTAAGAAGAACAAAATGTCGAAGTTCGCCTTCAAATATCTCATTTGGCAGGCCATCTGCTCTTGCGGACTGAGGAGTGAGCTTTTCGTGACAAAGGGCACAGTAAATGGCGAGATCTACAAATCTGAGTGCCTCGAGAAGCGCCTTTTGCCGTTCTTGCAGCAGCACGACGAAGTTCCGCTATTTTGGCCAGATTTGACATCATGCCACTATTCTAAAAGTGTCCTGGAGTGGTATGAGGCCAATTCTGTCCATTTTGTTCAAAAGGACATGAATCCGCCAAACTGTCCGGAGCTGCGCCAGGTGGAGCAGTACTGGGCAATGATGAAGCGGGAACTTCGGAAGAGCAAGAAGACAGTCAAAGACGAGAGGGACATGTTAAGAAAATGGAAAAAAAAACTGAGAAACTGGTACCGGATGACACTGTTAAGACTTTGATGGAGGGCATCAAGCGAAACTGCGTTCAATTTTACACTCAAGGCTCCATCGATTAACTTCGTTTGATTTTTGAAGTAAATATATGTATAAAACTACCCTAAAATTTTGGTTTGATTCTAAACATTATAAGAAAATTGGCATGACATTTTCGGTGTCGCAATAATTTCGTGTTCGCCCTTTATACGTGAAGGTGCATCCCTTATAAAGCTCGATTCAAAGTAAATCTGGACGCACGGCTTAATACACCGCGTTAGAACAGGAAGCGTTTAACAGGCATTTGTTGATGTTTTATTGACAAAGAAATTGGTGAATCAACGCATCTCGAAATTAAGGCCAAACTGCAGTTGTGGCCTTAAAGCCAAGGTTTCCATCACATTTCACACAAAGACGTCGAAGGTTTACATTAAAGAGTGTCTGAAAAAGCGGATTTTACCCTTCATTCGGCAACACATGACCAACGTTATGTTTTGGCCGGATCAATCCAGCTGCCACTACTCTAAGGAGGTACTAGAATGGTCTGCTGCAAACAATCTTAATTTCGACGCCAAAGAAATTGATTTTCCGAATTGCCCTGTGTTCAAACCGATCGAATGATAATTGGCCAGTTGTCAAGCGAAAACATCGAGGATGCGGAAAAGAAGTGACAAAAGCTCAACAAATGCGTTTAAAGTGAAATAAGTTCGGCGGTACAGTGTCACCAGCGACTGTGCAGATCTTGATGGCATCGATCACAAGTAAAGTGCGACAGTTCGTTCGAAACGGTGAAATGTAATAACTTATTATGTATCGATTGAAAGCTGAATAGATACCCCTTTGTTTGACGTTTTGATCATATGTTGATGTATGTTGTTTAATTTGTGAGTTATGATCACTTGAATGCGTCCAAATTTACTTTGAATCGGGCTTTATATCGTTCATGGCTGGATATAAGACCTCCCTCACTAACATTTGAAATCTGTGATTGGAAAATACCGTGGATTCATTAAATTTACTCTGCAAAATTAGGCTATAAGCTATAAGACTATAAGACATCACCTTATATTTGTGTTTTTTTTAAATAGATACTAAACTAAAAAACTAAAAAATCAAAAGTTTTAAATGACAAAATCGACGCGTAGTAATTGTCTCAATCAATTGGTGTAAACATTGTGGATATCAATTTTGAAATGACTTAGTTATTACCGTTCAAAGTCGCAACATATTGCGTGATGCTCCATCTTTTCGCACTCGCAACGTGTACCCCAGTATTAAAAATTTAGTTGTCCTTCGTCGAATTTTATAACAAATCTAGTTGATGGGACAACATTACTTTCATGAAAAGACCCAATTTGGTGCTTATAGACCGGCATAACATCCATGCGTCATAAACGTTGCAGCCTCTATCAAATTAGTTGCGTGATGCATACAGGGTGCGGCTGAAAATAATGCGAAAATTTGTTTTTTTATTTCAAATCCCATTTTCAACTAATTCAAGCAATAATATAAACATTTTCAAAGGCAGTTATATTCATAAAGTCCTTTTAAACAAATTTATTCAATGTGTCCTCCATTTTTATCAATAACATCCTCGAGCCGACACCGGAAGCCAGAGCATGCCTTTCGGACGTAGTCCTCCGACATTGACTGCCATGTGCGTGTTACGGTTGACTTCAGGGTTTACACACTAGGGTGTGATGTTTTGCAGGCTCGTGCTTCAGCATATGCCCAAATCGAATAATCCAACGGAATATGATCTGGACTGCTATTGGGCCACAAATCCTTCGGCCAAAACTTCATGTTATCGTTCAACCATTGTTGGGTTTATCGTTTTTTCCTTCTTCAACAAGGAAAGCAATCTCTTCTAACGAATCACTCGTAGTTCCTTGACCCGGTCCGTAATCAAGTGGCGTTTCACTCTGGCGCTGGAAGATGCATGCAGGTCTTCTTAGATGATTCTCCGCATGGATTTCTCCGAAATATTGGTTTCCTTTGCAAGTTTTTTTATGATCACGTTCGGCGTGCGTGCAAAGCGCGGACGTCCGCTTCCCGACTTCCGCTGCTTCGGACCATCCAGCAGGATCTTTTTATGCGGTAAACTGTTGCCAAATGGCACCCTACCACCTTGGCAATCTCATTCGGCTTCTTCTGGGCGAGCAACAAACTGGTGATCACTTCGTTCGTGAACATTTTGACGAATTTTCAATAAAACAAATAGAATGTTTGGATGCAGCACATGAAAGTAAACATAAAAAATACACTTTCGACAGAAATTAGTCACTAGCTACACGAATTAACCCAATACTCAAGTTTGAACATTTTCGCATTATTTTCTGCCGCACCCTGTATTATCAAACGCCTTATAAAACTTATGTAAGCAAGTATGGACCTACTTGTGTCTCGTTTACAGTGTCAATAAAGTATGAGTTTTTTCTAAAGAAAGTAAACAATTGCTTCATACTAGGTTGAATCAATGGACAAATACCCAACACCAAAAACAAATCACATAATCAGTGAAAAATATCCACTAAAAATTTACTTAACTTTCTTATGATTCAGGAAGTGGGGAATGCATTGCAAAATCGAGTAAATTTTATGTGTTCAGTGAAATTCAAATGATTTGTCAAGTAGAATTTCTGTCTCTAAATGATTTATATGAATATCACTTGAATACATGAATAGTCACTTATTTTAGTATTGGAAAATATCTACATGTGTTTCCAGTAGTAGCTAAGTGAAATATTTTTTCAGTTTATGTTTTAAAATGTTTTACAGAATTTTACGGACTATTTTGAGGTTATAAAATGTTTTCTTGTTTTGCCTCGTTTCATTAAAAACAGGAGTATTCGTTCAACTATGAATTAAGAATAAATAACCTGAAAACCTCATTGTTTAGATTTTTCATCAACGATTTATAGCTTGAAGATTTGTGTATGAGGTAGCATAACATAATACTCTTTTTTATACATATTCAGAAAAACAGCATTATTGTATGAAAAATGATCAAAATCATATTTTAACCTTAGCAAACGACGAAAATCAAACATAAGTTAGAAAACGATTGGCAAAAACCATTTTTGCTGTTGTCAAGGTGCATTCGTGTCAGAAATTGTATTTCATTTATGACAATTCAAGCTTAAGATGCTTGTACTAATCTATGTTTTTTTGTTTGCTTCCATCCTGTTGCTTCCCTTCTTTGGTTGTAATTCTTTTATCACTTCACACTATCTCGTCTTGTACATTGCTTTTTGCAGTTACTCTACTACTTTCAAATTTTCCGACAATTCATCAAAGTAAATTGAACTTTTAGTCACAGGGACTTTACTTTCTTCATATCCTCCACAATTCCCCGGCAAAGTTTCAAAGGTTAAGAGCATTCCATCACGTATTTTTAGAAAATCAAATTTCGCTTCAATCAAATGATCACAGCAGGACCCTCACCGGTAGGTTAATGAAATGGAAACTTAACCATTGAGGATTAAATTTGGAAATTGTTTGTATCTCACTCTCGGCCAAAAATAGATGAATGGCCTCATAACGATAGGAGATTGTTAACCTTCCTCCTAAGAAGCAACCAATCTACGATTGATGGGTGTAGTTTTTTTTCCGTCCAAGTGCCAAAACAAACTTGGCATGACTAACCCAGAAATTCCCGAACCTACCGAACCAGTCACTGACCGAACAAACCAGACATGAGTGCTCATATCAGGACTCAATCACAAATGCTACAAAACACTGCTAATCACTCTTGACATGCCGGCTTATTATTTTTTATCGGCTCATTGCTCCACACCCATCGCTTTAGCCATTAGCATTTCTGGGCGCCTGTTGTTGCCATCGAACAATTTCTTCAACGTGGACTCGTTCCGTTCAATCACAAGTGTTCGCTGTCAAATGTTCTTTGCCAGTGAAAACCTCTATCTCTGTCGAGTCATCCGGAGCCTCGGTTTTATAACACGCAAAGCTAATTTCACCGAAAACATTGAACCCGCATTTCTTTAGTGAAACCGCTCATGCTGCTGCTGCGGCTGAGCCAAAAGTTAGCCATGCTGATAGGCAAATAAGATTTATGTTTTCCGATTCTATATCTAGGTCAGAAAGTTGGCGAATCAGATATCACTGGTGCGGATCGTTTGCCCATGAAAGGAACTTCAAACCCAAATTCGAAAGGACAGGAAACACAATGAGGAGTCGAAATTTTCTATGGATATCGTAAACTGGTTTCACACTGTCCGTGGCTTTCGGGGGTCCAATCGGCCCGGGTAAATGACTGTTTTTCTTGCTTGCAAAAATGTAAACAATATTTCATCCTACCGGCATGTGCGTGAAAGTAAATTTCGCTATTTCTTGGAAGTGAGAAGTGAGAGCGATTATAATCAGCGTGGGTTAAAGGGAATCTGGAGGCAAAATAGAAACTATGTTCGATGGAGTTGTAGATGACTATCGGACTGAGTCGTCTGGTATTAGGTTTCTTTAGACGTGACCAGCTCGACAGATAGCTCTAAGCAACAACCTCTGAAAGTCAAGTCGAAAAAATGAAGAAAGTACATCAAAGCAAATCGTAGTTTTGGTAAAAGGATGTTTTGCTCTACTCGGCAAACGACCCGTCCAACATGTAATTCCGCATATAATTTTTAGTATTATTTTATATCATATATTTTATATTTTTTATACTATTCTCTATGACAATACATATTGATCTAACAGTTGCATCACAAATCATTTCCATTTATCATTGCTAAGGTTTCATGATTTATGTTAGTATTGTCTTATTATTTTGACATTATAGATTGTATACTTTTGATTATTCCCAACAAACATCGGTGTTGAATTAGAGCTTGTTCAAGCAAATTCGGAGAAGCTATTCAGCTATTCTAGAAGAAACAGCTGAAAAGCTTCTCCAAATTTGCTTGAAGAAGCTTTAATTCAACACCGATGTTTGTTGGGTTGTCTTATTTGTCCAAGGATCGTTTTGAGCCGTTCTTCTCCTTCTCACGATTTAGAAGTATCAAGTGCCTTGACTATGGGAAGCTGCAACTGAAGCTGCGTTACACTTTTGCAGTTGGTTCTGAATGTGTTTTTCATTTTGTGCTGCGCCGGATTGGACGTTTTACAAATCTGAGCTAGATCTAGTGGCGTGGCGGGAAGTGAGAGTTGCGTTCGGAAATAACTGCAAATCTGACTCATGAAGCCCATTAGGGTATGTGATGGTGGTTTGTCCAATTTCCGATATCTTCACGTAACTGTCAAATACAAATAGATTGTTCTCCATGAAAAAAATCTAGAATCACGATAGGTTTGTGTTTGCTGTGAAGCTTTAAGTCTCTAGTTACTAGTAATACAAAAAAAATTGGTTTGCTCAAAATTTTAGGATGTTATAGCTATTTTTTTTAAATATAATTTATGATGGTGGTTTGTCCACCTCTGATGATGGTTTGTCCACTTTTATGATCATGGTTTGTCCACTTTTGAAAGCCGGTGTTTTTGAGCGAAATTGTTCTGATTCTCAAGTGGAATGTAACATTTTTCAACTGGTTCTTGTTCAGGATGATTATTTTGACCCATTCATGAATAGTTTACTACAAGTTTTTAGCATACCAGCGCCGGTAGTGTAGTGCTAAGCGTGACTGCGACGTCGGTTGGATTTTTCTGAGGCGAAAAAATCTCTGGCCACGTCTTCCATCGGAAGGGAAGTAAAGCCGTTGATCCCGGCTCATGTGTTGATGAGTGCGATTTGTAGGGTCCATGTGATAGAGTCATCTTTTTGGTGGCAATGGCTGTCACTAAGAAAATGTGTTTAGCATTTAAGGTAGTGGAAATAAAAAACATGCCCATCTCTGATGGAAATTCCGGTAAACGATATTAAATTTTGAAAATATATTTATTGTTTGGATCGAAACTTGAAGATAATCATACATTGGAGCATTTTATATAAGTTACAACAACAAGAAAAAGATAAACATGTGTAATAAAAATGGTAATTTAAAAAATAAATGATGATTTGTTGCATATAAATCGGTATGGAAAATAAATTTAAAGTTAAAAAACAACAAATCAAACGAAATATGATTACTAACTGCATACTTCACTAAGTATTTCGACGCTTCTCTTGAGGTTTAGAATCCGGAGGAATGAGTTGCTTGCTTTTCTTTGATGAAGCAATATTCTTCCTTTTCGTTGCAACCTTCTATCTTCAGCCGCTGCAGCTTCACGAAATTGCAGTTGCTTTCTTGTAGCTTTTAAATTTTTCGTTTCTGCAAGCAACTTGGCTCTTATTTCGTTCAGCTTCATGTTGCGTTCTTGTTTGGCCTCTTCATCCTTTTTATGTTCTTGAGCAATTTTCGGATTTTCCAAGTCTCGGTTTTCAATCTTGGTAATAATCTGCAAATCTGACATGACACCATAAGACACTTTCAGACCTTTTCTTTGCCGAGGTTTTTTCTGAGTTGTTGTAGCAGGTGTCTGTAGGACATCAGCTGATGTTCGAAGTAAGGTAGAGGGTACTGCGGGAATGAAAACCACGGGTTCAATTATATTCAGCTGCTGTTACAATTACAACATTGAGCAGCTTTGAAGCTTCGCTTTCCTTCAAATGTGTTCTAAGGTCATTAACAGCATCGCGAGCACGTGCTAAAAGCTGCTTAGTTTTACTATCATAAGATGGAGATGTTACCTCGGCACTATGATTAACCTCGTAGACGCTGGTATCCATTAGTTCTTCAACTGTGTCGTTTCTGACTATTGGTGCAATAGTGTCGCTGTTATTATTGGGGTAATCTTGCAATACATTTATGAACATTGGAACAGATATATTGTTAATATCGTCGTGGTAGTTTAGTGCACTTTCGTCAAGGGTGGCCAAGCTGTTTGCGGTAGGGTCGAGCTGTTCTTGTCGCGTTTTTTCAATTTGTGAATTCCTTGAGTTTAAAAGCAAACGATCCGTTTTCAAATTATCGAAGTTGAATGGCTGTAATCCGGTTGATCTCCAACCGTTGATGATTGTTTGCTTGTTAATGACCTCATAGTTTGTTTGTTTCAAAACCTTAACAAATTCAATTTCAATGAACGTTTTATCTGGGTTATTTGTTTTCCATTTTTGAAAATTTTCCGTATATTTAGCTTTTAACGGACCAAAAATTGCCATATCGAGCACTTGTAGAATGTGCATCGAATTTGGGTAGAGAACTGTTAAAATTACATCATTTTCGAAGCACCATCTGTATAACTTAACAGAATGATGTCCCGAATACCCATCAACCACCGGTACAATTGGGCGTTCAATATTCATTTCAATCCATCGTGGATTTAAGTGTTCCGTAACAAAATGATGCAGTTTGATTGAATCCAAAGTTGACTCCTATGGAGCCAGAAGTAGTTGCTGCCGCAACGAGATCGTTAAAAGTATCCTTCAATGTTATAAGTGGTGGAATAGAATTTCAACCAGCAGTAACGGCATATGTGCAAGTAATATTTTCCTTGGGTTTACCGCGTTCAACATTATAAACAACTTTTGCTCCCTTTTTAGCGTACACCTTAAGCATATCATTAGTAGAGATAGTTTTAAATGTAAGAAAATTGAATCAACACTTATTATTTACATAGGCCATTCTGTTCCACAGGGGCTAGTTTATCGGTGTTTTGATGTCTTGCTTACCTTTTTCGGAACAGGGTTCATGACAAAATTAGATTCGTCTACGTTCCACCAAGATGACGGACGATTAAATACTTAAAGGTTTCCCGAATTTTCAAATTGACTATACAAAAAGTCGATATATCCCTTCAGCCGATCATGCGTTAGTAGAGCAGACGATTTGCCAAGTGCCTCCGGTTTCCGTTTAGAGATATTGGGATGCCGGTTCATAAAGCTATTGCAAAAATGAAAGTACGAATTTTATACAAATTATGTTATTAACATTATGCCATGTAAAAAATCTGGATGCCCCTCACTTGAAATGACTATAACAGTAACATAAGTCGTAATATAAAATTAAATATATTCACTGACATTTTAGGAGCAAGTGAAATTAAAAATTTAGTGACAAGAAATAAAATTGCACTGACTAAATATTTTGTTTAAAAACTGATAAAACTTCATGATAAAATAAAGCTTATCATAAAATAAGCCACGTATGTAGTTTGTAACGCTTACCCTTTTAGCCAACCGGATGTTGGAGTTCCTCCTCGAAATTTGTTTCCATCCAGAGAAGCAAGATCTCTTGCAGCATCCAGAATTTCCTTAGTCGTTTTTGGACAGCCAGAAGCAGCAGAAAGTAGAACCCAAGCAGCCAGTTGTTTCTCCAGATCAGCACTTACGGTCGTTGCATTGCCGTACCTCTTGCATTTTTACCCTTCTTACATCAATAGAAGGGTATTAAGATCGCTTGAAAACTCGACTTTTTATCCGAGGCCCACAGGGCCGAGTGTCATATACCATTCGACTCAGCTCGACGAACTGAGCACATGTCTGTGTGTATGTATGTATATATATATATATATATATATATATATATATATATATATATATATATATATATATATATATATATATATATATATATATATATATATATATATACATATATATATATACATATGTGTGTATGTGTGTGTGTGTGTGTGTGTGTGTGTGTGTGTGTGTGTGTGTGTGTGTGTGTGTGTGTGTGTGTGTGTGTGTGTGTGTGCGTTACAAATAATTTCACATCGGTTTCTCAGCCATCTGTGAACCGATTTCAGTTCTGTTGACGGCAAATGAAAATTACAACATTCTCATAGAACGTTATTGATTTTTTTTTCATTCGGACATTTCGTTACGAAGATATGAACGAAACAGTACGAAACTCTGCGGCAGACATTCGTACTTAGTTCTGAAATCCGATGAAGTTTCCTTGTTGATTTATTATTCTTGAATCCTAGAGGGTTTGAGCTGTTTAGTGGAATACTTGTAACTATAATTTTTCTTATTATTCTTCTTCACAGGCTCGACAGTTGGTGTTACTAATTTATACAATTTTAGCAACCATGGACACGCATTTTAGTATTAACTATTGCTTCTGATTGTATTATGTTTAATGGCTCTGACAACTGTTACATGTTATTGCTCCCAAGAACCAGCAGTAAGGAAATTTCGACATGCAAGGTATACAATTTTGAAAACATACAGAACAGGCAACCAATTTTTCCGTCTCAAATTACATACTCCTTATATATACTTATTTCATTTATATATTCAATAATTGATATATATTGCATGAACCTTATTATATTTCATTGATTTAAAACATATAAATACTGGGATGGGAGGGTGCATCAGGGCTTCATTGAAGTTTCAATTAGACAATGGAGTGGATGGCCAACCGGAGTCTAGAAGGGGATGTGTCTATCATTCATGATTGACATTCCACTCCAACAGTTCTAATGAATTTGACGCGCCTTTCTCAAACAAACCATCTAGTGGAAAGCTTAATTGAATTGCGTATTTTGTTATTCGTTTTATTGGATTTCTGGAAGGAGATTCTCTTATTCCCGCAGGTTTCGCGTAAGTGTCTCTGCTTACGGGCCTGCCCAACCCTTTTTAGCCCTTCATACAGCAGTAGGGGAGAACAGTACAAAATGCACTGGTGGGGTAGAATGACCCACTCAATAAATATGCACAAATCTTTAAAACTATAGATTTAATGGCAATATATTTTATCAAATTTTTAATAAAACAGCACAACTCATAATTTGGAAGTAGGCTAAGGCACTATATACACCAAATATGATCAAAATTGAAGAAATTGTCCCGACTGTTACTCACATGTAAATGATAGTGTTATTCAAATAAGCTTTTAACAAGCGTTAATATCCATGGTTTATAATAAATTCACTTCACATATATCGCACACAACAAAACATCAAGATAGTGTCAAAACTTCACTACAATTCCACGTATTTTCAGAATATTTAGACAAAAGCATGCGAAACTAAAACTGGGGCAGAACGCACTGTGTCGTTATGTATACGTCTACACGCTAAGAAAAAAATACTCAGTGGAGCGGTTAAATGTATGAAGCCAATGTTGGGTATACAAAACTTACTTCTGGTAAAATTCTACTCAACAGTAAGTAATTTGAACCCAATGGTAGATAAACAAAAACAAATCCAACGTGCTACCCACATTTAACTGCTCCTTTGGGTACTTTTTTCTAAGCGTGTATATAATGAAGAGTTGGCAACATATCACAACGTTTTGCGCAACGTCTTTATTCTATAGCTATTGGCTGCTTGACAACCAAACAGAGCTAAGAGGACGTGGCGATATGTTGCAACTTTACACCTCTAATGAGTAACTTTTTATAGCTGTGTTTTTTCTTTTTCAAGCGGTTTTCAAGCGGTGCATGCTATCCCATTAATGTGGTGTATAATATACCAGTCCACTATGGTACGAATCGACAAAAATCGATAGCTCGAAAACCATTAACTTTTTTTTATAAAAATGTTTATATTTTTATATTAATCCATCTCCTTTTTTTAATAAAAAAATATATCACAGACAAACAGACATAACATATCGAACATTTGACACTACAAATCATCGTCACTAACACACCTGCGCGTTCTGTTCAGCACACTGTGATGGATGATTAAGCTGAATAGATGGCGGTAGTGTGTTAACGTTAAACGTAAGAAAATCTAGTATACTCGCTATCTGTGGCGATATTACCAACTAAGAAACATTTGAAGTGGATGTTCAATGCGTAATCGATGAAAGAAACTGCAAGTGTTATGTATGTTTGTCTATGTTAACACATTCACATTTGTTTACTTACATTTATTTACATCATTTAATGTACATTTTTCTAATTATGTATATGTTTTTACATATGCAAAGTTTCATTAAATTAAAATATCTACAATTCTGTACAAGCGAAAAAACCCTCTAAATCATATGAATAAAAAGTTGAAAATTTTATTATCAGTATAAAAGGACCAACCTAGTCACCACCCAAATCAAAAGATAGATCTTATTTTTTCAATTAAATCTCCAGAAGACATCATCTGTCTACAGTCAATGGTTTTTGAGTTATCGATTTTTGTCGCGAAATTTGTTCATTCGTACCGTAGTGCAGTGTTGTGGTGCGTCTTAATCTAATTTTAGGGTGCATATTGAGCAATAAAACGGGCGTTTTACCCTGAAGTCGTCTTGGCATCATATTGGAGAAGGTTGAAAATATCATGAAAAACCATCGTTTAGAATTAAAATCACATTTGATCTACAACAAAAACATCGTAATGCACCATACTCAATAAATTATTCCTATATTTCAGCTTCAATTACCTAAAAATTCACGATATTGCTTAAACGGTGCATTTTGTACCATCCTCCCCTATGTTGAATTTAAAACGGTAACAAAGCATGATCTTTCTGTTAAGTTGAACCGCATGCAGGGCAAGGCCCACGCTAGGATGGTGGCTTCCTACATACATACATACATACTCGGCAAACGACCCGTCCAATGCAATTCAATTCCCGGTGCCCCGATCATTGCAATAAAAAAAATCTCATTAAGTTTCCAGTTGATAAATTTATCCTGCATTACACATTTTTTACCTACAAGACTTGAAAACTTTTATCATTTCCAGCCAGATAATTAAACCACTTGAATGCTGCATCAATTTATTACATTTGTTTTGGCTTGCGGAATCTTTGTAGTTTCCTAGAATCGTGTATACCAAAAATGGCAAGGGCAATTCTATGCGAATATGGTGGAGTTTTGACTCATTAGTTGTGGTTCTTCAGAGATGTAAAAGTAAACTGTGTTCCTATGAAAGTGTAACTTATAGCATTTTTGAATACGGAGTTTAAATATGGATTCTTCATCACGCTGATTAAAAATGAGCCTATGCAAGGGTATTATTGACCACCCGAAGTTGCTGTTCCAGTATTGGCAAATCCGCTGTGTTGCACATTGAACCAACATATCATGCTTGGGACTAACATACATCCTCAATGTGTAAAAACTGCTAAGGCAACCTGGCACACAGTGGTCGGAAAAGCCTTTTTTCAGGGCGAAATTAATTACTCCTAAGGGTTACGTTTTCGAATCATGGTGTTTTCTACAAAGTTGTATCTGAACAAGTTGTCCATCTTCTGGTGATAATTTGGTAGTTCCAAACTTTAGTTCAGCTACACGCTACATGCTGTTCATTCACGACTGAAGCGTCTGGCCCTTGTGCACTGCTACAGTTCGGAGCTATTTTGCTGGTGTACATTAGGGTGTCCCTAAAAAATCAGTTTTTTTATTCTAACTTTTTAGTTTCAATTCTTAGGAAAAAATAATGTTGGAGCAAAGTGTAGAGAACAATATGATACAAGTTTTTGCTGAACTAAGTGTATAAGTATATTTTATTGTTCAACAGTTAGGGGTAATTTTAACGAAAAAAATGGCCGATTTTAAGCAGTCCCCGCTTGTGTGCCCCAGAAGTACCCGGGCTCATTTATATAGCATTATGCTCCCTGATACCCATTAAAACAAGAATTTGATGATTTTTTGGCCAATTCTCGCCTAAACAATCATAAGGGCGAAAAGAAAAAACGCATTCTTTTTAGCTAAAACTACTCGTAACTTTTGAATCACAAGCAGTATTAAAAAAATTTGTTGAGCAAAAATGTGCGCTATAACGATTTCTATATTTTGATCCAAGACCACTTAATCCTAAAATGAGAACCAAAAAAGTTATAACGAAAAAACTCGTTTTTAAGAGACACCCTGATATAAAGCAGAAAAATAGCTCTATCATGGTCGAATGAAGAGATAGAAAAATGGTGTCTGAAACAGTTGCTTGAAATTATATTTCCTACAAACTTGCTTTTGAAATCAGCCTTCTATTGTGTTTCGTTCAAAAGTTAGCAACAGCGCCGCCCTAGCGGTAAAGTTTGGAACTACCAAATTATCACCAGAAGATGGACAACTTGTTCAGATACAACTTTGTACAAAACACTATGATTCGAAAACGTAACCCTTAGGAGTAATTAATTTCGCCCTGAAAAAAGGCTTTTCCGACCACTGTGTGGCACCGGCTCCATTCGAATGCCGTTGAAATCAGGAGAGGGTCGGAATGTGTTTGCTTGAAAGTCTATATGGCACTTTTTTGAGAGCTAATAAATCTTCTGCACTTCCACGAGAAAATACTGGGTGGTGGGTTAAAGGGGCCACTTAACCATGGTTTCTACACTTTGATCTTAGCCTTTAGGCTGAGAAGCGATGGTAACCATGGTTTGTTTCAGTAAAAAAAAAATCGATTCTCGATTTGACCGTTATATATCAACGGTGAAGATTCTGATGAAAGAGTGATGAAGATTTCGAAATGAGAAAACAAGGTTATTTTAAAAAACGGTTGACATCCAATTTGAACATATTTGTACCCATTGTAGCGTTGAAGTTGCTCCCGATGAGTGATAGCGTGTGATTTTTTAGCGAAGACAGGGTCATTTTTTATAACGCTTGATAACAAATTAGGCAACAGTAATGATGCTGTAAGAATCGCTCATAAAACGTAATAGTAGTTATTTTATTGACAAAAGAAACAGTTTCTCAACTATGCTCAATATCCGTTTTTGAACTGAATTAACCAGTTCAATACGGATGAATTATATATGACCCGAGATAGAAATTTGCGTAAAAATTTGGCTTTTAGAGTTACAGAATGACCTGGTTCTGCAAATTTGTTCAAAAATTACTTTTTCAACTAGGAATAACAATTAACAGGTATGGTCTAGATCTAGATCATCCAAACTGCCATTGAGTTCAGATCTTGATGTTGTACATGATCGACAAGAAGGTTTAGAGTGTTTTGACCGTAGCTACAAAAGCTACAAGGAAAATCTCACCACCTCTGCAGACATATAACAGTGTTTTCAGAATATATACGGTTCTCCAAGCTACTGTTGAGTTCAGGTCTTGGTGTTTTGCATGATCAACAAGGTGATTAACGAGAATTCTACCGTACTCTGACTAAAATTGTGCTAGAATGTCCCGTGGAGCTTAACCAAATCATAAGTACGAAGGAGACCTCGTAAATCTCTTTGTTGATCTTGCAAAATATCAACATTTGCATTATAATTTGGTAGACCGTAGATTTTCTGAGAATACTGAAATCAGAGCTCTTTATTACCAAGGCCATTTATCAAGATCAAAATTAGGTATTCATATGTTCTTGTCTCCTGCTCGGGGTAAAATATCTGAGAATAATACCAAAAAAGTGTACCCGAGCAAGAGAAAATAGCATGTGAATACCTAATTTTGATCTTGATAACTGGCCTTAGTATTAAAGAGCTCAGATTTAGAGGTAAAATACCTAAGCAGAATACCGAAGAATTGCAAGCAAAATATCTCTCGAATACCAAAACTTGTTATTTTGGATACCTGGGAATACCTGAGAGGTACTATTTTGGTATTGTCTTACCTCAATTTGCTATTCGTATGGCATTGTGGGAACAATTTTATGGTATTATCCTCAGGTATTTTACCTCTTAATCTGTGCTCCTAAATACCAAGGCCAGTTATCGAGTTATTCTGTTCTGCTCGGGTACCCACAATTTTAAGCGTTTACCATATGAGGTAAGACAATACCAAAATAGTACCTTTCATGTATTCCCAGCCATCCAAAATTACAAGCATTGTTATTAGAGAGATATTTTGCTTGCAATTCTTAGGTATTTTGCTCAAGTACCCGAGCAGGATTCAACAACATATGAATACCTAGTTTTGATCTTGATAACGGGCCTGATATTAAAGAGCTCAGATTTAGAGGTAAAATACCTATGCAAAATACCTAAGAATTGCAAGCAAAATATCTACCGAATTACAAAACTTGTTGTTTTGGATACCTGGGAATACCTAAGATGTATTTTTTTTGTATTGTCTTACCTCAATTTGGTATTCGCATAACATTATGGGAACAATTGTATGGTATTATCCTCAGGTATTTTACCTCTTAATCTGAGCTCTTTAATACCAAGGCCAGTAATCAAGCTATTTGGTCCTGCTCGGGTATTCTTTGCTCTTAAATACCAAGGCCAGTTAACAAGATCAAAATTAGGTATTCATATGCTTTTTTCTGCTGTTCGGGCAATGGGCATTAAAAATGAAAACTTAGCCAAATATGTGGAATAATTTTCGTGAACAAAGATGCGTGCTGCTTTACACTGAAAATTTATTTTCGTAAAGTAGCTTTCACGCGTTTCGTAAACATGGACTTTGTACATAAAACAAATGTCTCGTATATTGTATGAAACATTCATAATGCTTTTTATCTGGTGAAATGCTATCATTACACCTTTTTGTAAAATGCACGAAATGAACTTCGTGATGACCAGCCAATCGCTAAATTCTCTTTTATATCGTACTCATGCTTGATGGTGTTCCTGCTAGTATGGGCGCGGATAATTTATCTAACCCAAAATAAAAATTAAAGCGCTGTCGAGAGCTAACTTCATGCTTATTAATTACACATTTTCTCACGAGTCAGCGTGGCCTAGTGAAATCAACCACGGATTGAGAATCAGAACTTTCCACATATTCAGGTTCGAACCCCATGTCAGAAACATAAAAAAAAACGCTGGACAACTCCACGTGGTAGCGCTTTTTTGTCTATTACATTTTGAGTCGATAAAGTAGATCTGTCAGTCTTTAATGCAATCACCAGAGAGACGTATCTTTTTTAATTTGTGACCAAATATTTGTAGCTCTTTGTATTGTTTGCATACAATGTAAGAATATTCTTTCTTTGTCAACAAAAGCTTCGTGCTTTTGGCAGTTGCGCGTGTCATGAATTACGAATGTATCTTCATTAAAAGAACAAATCAGTTTCGTCGCCGAAAACAACGAATGGATTCGTGAGTATTACCTTTGATTTTGTAATATAAACTAAAATTAACTTTCAGTGTAATACTTCTTCGAGATGGCTCAAGGCAATCATTAAAACTGTAATACCAAAATTAGTAAGTAAGAAAACCTAAAAGGAATAAATAATAAATAACATATAAATTGAAAACAATGCCGTTTTGTCTTTTCACCACTTCATTGGGCAAACTCTGAGCATGAGCATGAGCACGATTGACCGCGGAAAGAGTTGGTATATGTTTACGTGATACTTGCTCTGAAAGAAGCCGCGAAGTCCACTGCACTTCCACTAGAAATAACTGGGATGTTGGATAAAGTTGTTGGGTTTTCAACGGGATCCGTTTTGGTAAACGATCTGCTAAATTAAACTGATGTAGGCAGCGAATCAGATATATAAGTACATATTTCCCCGGTTTATTATCTGGACAGAGATGCACCCATTGAAACCAACAGTAAGGATACTGTTAATGCTACTCACAAGTTTGGGTGATTTATATCAATATAATACAAGAATACATCAAAATATCAAGTTTGAGAACCGATTTAAAACAACTGTAAGAATGCTGTTGGGGCAAATCACAAGTGTGGATGGTTTATTGCAATAGAATACAAGAATACGTCGATATATCAAATTTGAGGATCGATTTACACCCACTGTTAAGATGCTGCAAGTGCCACTCACAAGTGTGGGTGGATTATTTCAATAGAATGCAAGAATACATTAAAACTTCGAATTTGCGAACCGGTTTAAACTAACAGTAAGGATGGAGTTGAGACCACTCACATTTTATTTTAAATGAACATTAAAAAAAATAAAAATTAATATAAGTTAAAAATGTTATGCTTAAATGTTGAAAGTCAAATTAGCATTGCATAGCAGTGTAGATAGAAAGAGGACCACCTCTGGGACACGCCTCTCATTATCTCTCTCTCTCTCTCTCTCTCTCTCTCTCTCTCTCTCTCTCTCTCTCTGTCTTTCTATAACACACGCGTGCACTGTTAAAACTAGGGATAAACCACCTGGTTATATCCACATTGACAATTCCCGCCAACCTTGGTCTGTTGGTCTTGCTCCGCATCACCATGTCGACTTCACTTCATTGGGCAAACCCTGTATACAAACCAAATGTTTAATGTATGTTTTATGGCAGCATTTTTAGCATTAATTGTTTTGTTATGTATTTTCCATGCGTGGAGTAACGATTATGATGTAGAAGGAGATGTTAGCTCATCACCATGAGACACCAAGAGTGAACATTAATGCTTTTGGCTAGAATGAAAGATGTGAAGAGAAAGTGGTGAAAGTTCCGTCAGTGTGCGTCAGGTTGGAAATAGAACAGATGTTTTTATTTAGGAAAATTGAGCGATTGTTATCACGTCTGAAGAAGGCTTTGAAGGGATGATTATTTTAAAACTGTTTACAAC
>JASCZW010016133.1:0-19221 GCA_034211315.2 Aedes japonicus | reverse complement strand
TCTTGTTGGAGTCTCAATTTTTGATTTTCGGTGAGAAGTGCTCTTTTTGGAGCGATTGGTCACAAGGAATCTATGCCGGAAGCGGATCCGTGTCTTTCGACGGCTCAAGCGTCATGATTTTTATAAATAATGAGTGTATTTTTGGCCTGGAAATGGCCAAGAGACTATATTGGCCATTTCGGGGCATTCAGGATGCCAGAAGCACCAGAAACAACGGCTAAAGATTCTGGTCAAAGAGATCTTCCCGGCGCGGCGGTACGTGTGGAAGCATGTCAACCCTCCCAGCTCCACCCAATCGAGAAGTTCTGGGCCATGATAATTGCGTGACCAAAACGACGCATAGTTTGATCAAAAAGGCGACACAGGGACTAAAGAATATGCCTATGGGCTTCTTTTTTTAACCTATAGCCAAAGTTCCGGCTAACTGCCGCAAGGTGGCGTGGCAGGGAGTAGAAGTATTTGTTTAAAGTTTTTAATTTTTCAATGAATATAATGCAATTTGGTTTCCTAAATTTTATTTTTCCGTTCTTTTTTACAATCCTTCCGAATAAAGTCGCTTGTTTTAATGCGATCCTTATGCCCCGACACACCTAATGCGTCGCCAAATGTTAACACCCAAGGAAGGTTGAAGGCGAGGAACTTAAAAAACAGCAAAAAAAAAGTGTGTAATCCATGGAAATAACACACCGACATTCATCTGTAACTTTAGAACCGTAAAAGTAAAAAACCAGAAAATTTTCGCAATTTTCTTATTCGTAGTGTATTCCAAACAAATAATTTGAGTTGAAAACAAGCTGAATAGGCTGTTTTTAATCCTAAAAAGCAGATATACTAGGTTGTCTGAAAAGTCCCTCTAACATCAAACACGATTTTTTTTTTGCTAAATTCGGTTTTAATTCTCAACATACTCTCCTTTTAGGTTGATACAGCGAGTCCAGAGATTTTCTAAATATTTTCGAAGACACCAAGGGCGCCCTGGTCCTCCACTACCAATGTCCATGTTTCGTGGCCGTAGAGAACTACCGGTCTTATTAATATCTTATAGATGGTCAACTTTGTGGTTCGGCGAACTTTGTTCAATCGTAGCGTCCTTCGGAGTCCAAAGTAGGCACGATTGCCTGCCATAATGCGCCTTTGCATCTCTCTGCTGGTGTCGTAATCGGCGGTCACCAATGAGCCCAGATACCTGAATTCGTCTACTACCTCGATTTCATCACCGTCGATCTGAACTCGTGCTAGGAGGCTAACATTGTCTTCTCGTGAGCCTCTTCCCTTCATGTATTTTGTTTTCAACGCATTAATCACAAGCCCAGTCCTACCAGCTTCAGCCTTAAGTCTGATGTACGTTTCCGCCATCGTCTCAAAATTACGTGCTCCGATATAGACTTCCTGTAGATCGTGCCACTCGTGTCTATCCCAGCTCTTCGAATTACACCCTCCAGTGCAATGTTAAACAACAAACACGACAATCCATCACCTTGCCGTAACCCTCTCCGAGATTCGAAGGGACTCGAGAGCGTCCCTGATACTCGGACGACACATCCATCGTTGCTTTGATCAACCTATACCGTTCCACATTCGTTCTCGTACGGTGTTGCATTCTTCTCCTCTACTAACTGCTTGCATTCGCCATCAAACCAGTCATTTTTTCGATTCGGTGCAGAAGTACCTCGTGTCACTAATACAGTGCTACCAATGGCGGTTCAAATATTTCTCCAGCCATCCTCAAGAGTAGCAGCGCCAAGCTGCTCTTCCGTTGGTAGGGCTGCTTCTAGCTGTTGCGCGTATTCCTGAGCAACTCCGGTTTCCCGTAGTAGCTCAATGTTAGGTCGTGGCGTCAGAATTCGACGCGTGTTTAACACCGTCGAGAGTTTTGAGCGCATACATACTGAAACTAGGTAGTGGTCCGAGCCTGCGGTAGATGCACTCGGTAGATGCGAACGTTGATGATATTGGAGAAGAATTTCCCGTCGATTAGAATATGGTCAATTTGATTCTCTGTTCGTTGGTCAGATGATCTCCAAGTGGCTTTGTGGATGTCTTTACGGGGGAAGAAGGTACTTCGAACTACTAAACCACGGGAGGCCGCAAAGTTCACGTTGGCACATTATCGTTCGATACGGTATGCAGACTGTTAGGCCCTATTATCGGTCTATACATTGCCTTCCGTCCCACCTGAGCGTTCATGTCACCAATGACGATTTTTACGTCCCGCTGCGGGCAGCCATCATACACTTGCTCTAGCTACCTTTAAAATGCTTGTTTTTCATCATCGGGTCTGCCGTCGTGTGGACAGTGTACGTTGATGATGCTGTAGTTTAAGAATCGACCCTTGATCCTCAGCTGATCGGAAACCATCCAATCACGCGTCGACGCATTTTGCCCAGCACTACAAATCCGGTGCCCAGCTCGTTTGTTGTACCACAGCTCTGGTAGAAAGTAGCCGCTCGATGCCCATACCTGTCCAGCAAACCTCCTGCAGTACTACAACTTCGAAGTTACGTGATTGAAGTTCATCGTAGATTATCCTATCGCAGCCAGGGAAGCAAAGCGATTTGCAGTTACATGTTCCAAGTTACCAATCGTAGTCCTTATTTCGTCACCTAGGTCTAAAAAAAAGTTCGTCCGCCCAGTTTCAGGTACATTAATTCATCTTCATGCCTAACTGAAGTTTATTACTTTAAAAGTTTTGAGAAATAGAGACATATTAGATGGTGTCTTCAAAATTTGGTAGAAATAAATCATATGTTGCCTGAAAAGAAACATAATTAAGAATAAAAATAAACGTAGAATCCTTGAAGTCCTCAGGATGTTTATAGAGCTAAGCAATTTCTCTGAAAAGGTACTAAGAGCTATTTATGCAGGTTGTCGATGGTTTATTATTACTTTGTGTTGGACACTATTGGCTGAAAAGAGCATGGAATGAGAATAGTGAAAACATTTCATTGAATAAATGACTACAATAATCATTTGTTTATTAAGCTGAAGCCCATACTAAGGAGTGTATCGAAAAAAAGCTATCCACAAACTTTCTTTCAAATTATGTTGAAAACCGATACTCTATTCATACAAAAAATTGATCCTTTATTGTACGAGGTTAAACTTGAACATAATGAAGACCAGATGAATTTTAAGTTATTCCTTCACGAATTTTCGAACTTTGGATCGAATGCTTTCCATCAAGTTCCGGACAAGTGTTGCATCGCATTTTTTGGACGCTTGAGCCCATTTTTTTGAACTCCTGCATGTTCCCAGCTGCTTTACCAGTCTTCTTGACCAGACCTTCTTCACGATTGTCCAGTAACGTTCGATGGGTCGAAGCTGAGGGCAATTTGGTGGATTAATATTTTTCTCAACGAAATCTATACCCTCTTCCGCAAGTAAATTGAGAGTGGTTTTGGCATAGTGAGCCGACGCTAAATCCGGCCAAAACAGTGGAGGTGTACTATGCTTCTTATATAAAGGTAACAATCTCTTCTGGAGACACTCAGATCGATAGATTTCCGCATTTATAGTTCCGGTAGTGTAAAAAATGGTTGACTTCAAACCACAGGAACATATTGCTTGCCATACCAGCACCTTTCGACCGAATTTCTCCCCTTGAATTGACCTGTCCGCATCGCTCACATCCTCCCCAACGACGGCAGTAAAGTATTGTAGACCTGGAAGGGTTTTTGAGTCCTCCTTTACATAGGTCCCATCGTCCATCAAAACGCATGCATCCGGACGCTGCAAAAGACGCGAATACAATTTCCGGGCCCTTGTTGCTGCTCGCTTCTTCTGTTCTGCACTTTGTTTCGAGATTTTCTGCTTCTTGTAGGTCTTCAGATGGTTTCGCCTCTTGATACGCTGGATCATTCCGACACTCGTTCCTGCTTTTTTGGCCAAATCACGTATTGACATTGATTTGTTCTTCATGATTAGAGATACCACTTTCTGCTCCAGTTTCGGGTTGGAAGAACCGGGTTTTCTGCCTCTTCCTGGTAGCTCATCCAAAGAATAGTGTTCCCCAAACTTATTAATGATGGTTTTAACACTCGCATGATGAATTTCAAACCACTTCGCCAATTTTCGCATGGTAATACCCTTCTCACTTAGCCCTGTGTCTAGAACCTTAATTTTCACTTCCTTTTCAATACACGACATTTTGAAAACGCAGAATTTGAACCGCACAAACAAGTAAACAAAAGAAAGCTGACAGTCAAACGCACAGCATGCAGCGTTCAGAGCATAAAAACCATCACAAATACATGCGTACAACGCAAATGTATGTGGATAGCTTATATTCGATACACTCCTAAGCTATATATGATGAACTCATTCGGCTGTTCTACTTAATAGCTCCTTAAAGATTGGACTCGGAAAAAATGCGACACTATGTTTTGGGTGTTACTTTTTATCGCGTGAGTAAAAATCAATGAAATTTTGGGTAATACTAGTTTAGAGTGTTATGTTTATTTGTGCAAAATCGCGATCTGTCAAGTAGTTTTCAAGATGCATTCGAAACAATAAGAGCGAACACCAAACAAATCCCCGGCCTCGAATTTTTTGTCGGTACGTCCCGCATGGAGGTTTCGGAAAAGTTCCGGAAGAGAAAGATGGACAAATTCGCGAAGAAGTACCTGTTGTGGCAGGCAATCTGCGAGTGCGGACGGCACAGCAAGCCGTTCGTTACAACCGGCACCATAAACGGCCAGATTTATCGAGAGGAATGCTTGCAGAAGCGCTTGCTGACCTTCCTCCGCTCTCACCGTGGTCCCACGCTGTTCTGGCCGGATCTCGCTTTGTGCCATTATGCGAAGCCTGTAATGGATTGGTACGAAACGAAAGGCGTTAATGTGGTCCCGGAGGAGGCGAACCCGCCAAATACACCAGAACTTCGTCCGATCGAAAAGTTTTGGGCGATAATGAAGAAGAAGTTGAAGAAAAGCGGAAAAACATTCAAAACCGATGAAGCTTTCAAGAAAAACTGGGAGAAATTGTGAGTCCAGTCTTCAATCTTGAAAGATTACTGGCGCATACTGTTACTGTCATCCTCTATTGTTATTGAGTACATATAATGCTTGAAGGTTAATTATTGGTTTGACCTATAAACAATTCATCTGAAACCTCAATTCTATTCATCACTTCCCCTCAGCCACCCTCAATGTATGTTTCCCCAAGAGTTCTGTAATAACCTTACTATAAATTCACAATCCACCGATTCCAAATAAGGAAAGAAACTCCCACCGCCTAACAGGCAGGTGGACGGAATTATACAACTTGGAAAAATTGTAAAAGAAATCGATGAATCAACCCTCTCAGATTTATCGCTAATACGCTAATATGACATGCTCACCACTGCATGCTAGTTTGTGATTTGAAATGTGTCCAGATTCATGAACAAAAAGTCCGGGCACTGATACGGCATGGCATCCGAACTTTGGATTTGGGAATTTGTGTCGCACAACAAATCCTGAAACAAATGTGCAAAAGCAGTTGGCCAGTATTTAGTGTCAACCAGTGGGTACGTGTGCTCTACACCAAGTTCCCCTTCATTCAAACTCAACTACAGTTCAATTTACCCTTTGAGTTGGACACATCACAATAGAAAATATTGTGATGGAGCACGGACTTTAGGCTACTGGATGTATGAAAAATACTCTATAACCTATTTAGGATTAAATCTGAAAAATCCAAATTGGTCCAACATCCACCTAGAAGCTGGGAGTTTATCATATGGAATATAAACAAGAAATATAATCATCGAATTGTTTTCAAACAATCACTTACTGTAGCAGCATTTCCTGGTCATATGACCTGCCATGATTGTTTCTAGAGAACCGTTATCATATAGCGTAAATAGATATTGTCGAAGTTTATCTTAATGTTGATAACAATATGACCATTTCAAGTATTCCCATTCCACCAGATCCAGATTTTTTCAATCACGTGCCACTATTTCTACAAAACTTTCGAAACCACTTATTCATCATTAGGCACTTCAGAAAGTAAACGTTCGACGAACGTTTACTTTATTACCTATCACTAAATAGGTGATTCCCATACCGTTCGTTCAACCTTCCTGGTGTTTTTGTTCACCGTAAATTACAAACATGCGTGCATGGCAACCCCTTTGCCTGCAAAACAGACACATATTTTTATTTAAAAAAAATATACTAAACCATCCAGATACCGGCGGTCGTCATGCCGACTACTCTTTTTCCGCTTCGACCTGCTGATGTCGGGATGCTTAAAAACATTCGCTGAAAAGTTATGAGTATGGTCGCAAGGGCACGCGAGGCAAACAGACAGGACCCTTTCCTAAAAAAGAATGGTGTGCCTTTTCTGACTGCTGTTAACCTCATTTCGGTTTTGATTGCTTACTTTCTTTTGCTTGGTTGCAGGAAAAGACGAGCAAACATGTCGCCAGTGCAGCTGAAAAGGCTGGACCCGTCGTCGCTCGGAGTGCCGGCATTAGTTTTAGCCCAAAGGGTTCCCATCTCGCACTGGTACCACTATTGACTGGAGGGATGTTGTTGTGACCTACTTTTTTGGGTGCGAACATAAGGATGTGAGTAAATTAATCGGGCCGATACAAAAAAGCTGCTTCGGGAAAGGCATTGTCATTCCTTCCGGTATAATCATCGCTTTAAAATTGACAGAAAATTTAATTTCAGCTTGTTGTCAATGTGATTTCTGATTTATCTACAGATTTGTTGAACAGTTAAAATTAATCAATTTGTCAGCCCCATCACAGTAACAAGCATTGTGAAAAAAGTATAGACGGTTTTCAATATCTGTAAACAAAAACAAATGGTTTTCCGATCAATAAATTTCATACCCAATTCTTCTTACCTGAACGTAGGTGGCCATGTTCAGTGGTGCAAAATCTCCGACAAATAAATCCTTGGCGATCTGGGCCCGGTGCAGCATAAACGCGACCATTCTTTGCTGGTGCTTCGATAGCAGATGCCAGTGGATACTGTAAACGTCAGCGATCATTTGTTCGTTCTAAAGGCAACAATTAAATTTAATAATCATTTCAACTGAGTGGGTCATTAATTACCGTTGCCGTGATTATTGTGCCCAACGAGCAAAACAGTGTTAGTTCAAAGAAAATGGCAATTGCCACACTAAATGCCTGCAAGTAGTGAAATACTAAACACATGAAAACGAGTACCAAGAGCAAACTAGCTTGAAGACCTATCTGGGCCAGATTTGACCCTTTGAAGAACTTAATAGCCGCATTTTCGTACTCGACAATCATTTGATGCAGCTTGAAGATACGCATCAGATGCTCTGCGATTTTCTTCTCATCCCTATTGACCGCTGTCAACATTTCGTTGAAGCGTTCAATCTCTTTCTCGAAGGAATTGGCATACCCGACTATTGGTATGATGCATGACAAGAACACGCTATCCGACGCCAAGTAACCATTCACACAGAACAATATCATCAACACGTGAGAAGCGGTCGTAATTGCGTAACCTACCGGTGTGGAATAGTCCACGAATGGAACATACACTCGCAGCAGAAGAAATCTTTCCCTTGTGATAAGCACAACCAAGGATATCGCCAAGCATATCAAAAATGCCGCCCCAGCGTAGACAATAGCCAGTGCTTTCAGCATGATAACAAGCATCTTCAAGGTCCGTCTCAGCACAGGCCTGTTACGGTGGTCTTCATCGAAACTCGCGTAAATTTCTTCCGTACTGACAAACAGTAAGTAATAGGAGTGCTTCTGCACAAACCCGACCCAGATTTTGCTGGTCCCTTGAAAGTTCAACAGCAGAATCATTAATACTTCCATTAATAGTTTCCACTCACTTCGGAGCACCCATAAAGTGTAGAAGCAGTGAAGATATATCATAAGCATCAGAGAGACAGAGAAAATAAATCTAGCGGGTACTTCTCGTTGAGGAACGAAAAGATTTATTCCCACTAGGTAGGATGTTTTCAAAACGACCTCGAATGACTTTCGAAGCTCTTCGGCGGATCCTTTGGCCATAACTTCGTTTCGAGTATTGTTAAGCTAGTAAACAGAGGATGTACAATAACGGTTATGAGTCTATTTGCAACTACCAAGGTTATCAAGAGTTGCAAAATCATTTATCAGTTCGTAATATTAATGATGTAAATATTTAATGAACCTAATTGTGGTACAATTAAATGGTTGAATAGTTTAAGAGCTGCTTTTGTACAACTGATAAAACATGAATACTGAAAAGTCGTGGCCTAGCTTCAGGGCCGCCTAATGAGCCGAGCTATGTTGGAATGATGTCAGCTGAAGTAACTTATCAGTAATTGTTGAATTTCACAGTAAAAAGAAGAATTTTGCAGCACGAGTCGTAAATTTATGCAAACTTATTGTTCTGTCTAAGGTAAGTCCAAAATCTTGCAGTGAAATAATGAGTTATTATCATCTTTATCCGTTAGGTTAACAAACATCAGCGTCGAATAAACGCTTGTTCAAAAAACTTTGGAGCTCAACAGCTTTCTCGAAGAAAAAGCTGAACAACTTCTCCAAATTTGTTTGAACAAACATTTATGCAGCATTGATGTTAGTTGGGAGGTTAGTAAAGGGTGAACACGAAATTATTGCGACACCGAAAATGTCATGCCAATTTTCTTATAATGTTTAGAAGCAAACCAAAATTTTAGGATAGTTTTATACATATATTTACTTCAAAAATCAAAAGAAAAGTTAATTGATGGAGCCTTGAGTGTAAAATTGAACGCATTTTCGCTTGATTCCCTCCATCAAAGTCTTTACAGTGTCATCCGGACCAGTTTCTCAGTTTTTTTTTTTTCATTTTTTTAACATGTCCTTCTCGTCTTTGACTGTCTTCTTGCTTTTCCGAAGTTCCCGCTTCATCATTGCCCAGTACCGCTCCACCGGGCGCAGCTCCGGACAGTTTGGCGGATTCATGTCCTTTGGAACAAAATGGACAGAATTGGCCTCATACCACTCAGGACACTTTTAGAATAGTGGCATGATGCCAAATCTGGCCAAAATAGCGGAGCTTCGTCGTGCTGCTGCAAGAACGGCAAAAAGGTGCTTCTCGAGGCACTCAGATTTGTAGATCTCGCCATTTACTGTGCCCTTTGTCACGAAAGGCTCACTCCTCAGTCCGCAAGAGCAGATGGCCTGCCAAATGAGATATTTGGAGGCGAACTTCGACATTTTCTTCTTCTTAAATTTGTCGTCCACATAGAACTTGCTCTTGCCGGTGAAAAACTCCAACCCCGGAATTTGCTTAAAATCTGCTTTTTCATATACGTTTCTTCGTACATCACAAATCAGCCATATTTTGTCAGCATCTTCTCGTAGAGCTTCCGTGCCCGAGTTTTAGCCGTCGATTGTTGCCGCTCATCGCGGTTTGGGAAGTTCTGTACCTTGTATGTATGTAGTCCAGCTCTCTTCTTTGCATTCTGGACGTAGCTCTGCGACATGCCGATCTTTTTAGCCAAATCACGGCTTGAGACGTTGGGATTTGCTTTAATCATCCGCTTCACCTTTCCCTCCGCCAGCTCCTTTGCCGTGGTCCAACGTCAACCGCTCCTGGAACCGCTTCAACACTCTGGAGACGATTGAATGGTGAATGTTCAACATTTTTCCCAACTGCCGGTGCGACAGGTCAGGAAATTCCAGGTGTTTGGAAAGATTTTTTTCTCTCGACTCGCGTTGGTTCACCTCTATTTTCGTTGAATCGAAAAACACGACTTCGAGTTTGACAGCATGTAAACAATACACATCAATGAGAAAGTGTGCAAAATAGTTGATTTTTACCCAATGGTAAAAAAGTTATGCCCTGTTGAATGTGTCGCAATAATTTCGTGTTCGTTCTTTAATACAGACGTTGATTCGTTTACTAGTGATAATTTGAAAAAAGTGTTTCAATGTTTTTTTTTTATTTTTAAAAAAGTGATCAAATGAAGTTGAATCTTAGAGGGTTTCAGCTGCTTAGTGGAATACCTGTAACTAGAAATTAGAAGAAGAATTAGTATCTTCCATTTAATTCCAACTACCTTTGCTTATCTTCGACAGATACGCGTATTTCGTCTACAATGTGCAGACTTCTTGCAGTGTCGACTTAAGTCGAGTTATTAGTACGAGACACTGAAGAGTCTGCGCATTGTAGACGAAATACGCGTATCTGTCGAGATAGCAGGTACGATTGGTAAATGGAAGATACAGATTCTTCTTCTAATTTCTAGTTTCAAATGAAGTTGTTAATTTAAATTCTCCCTAGTTTTCCCAATCACAATCGTTCACAATACGCTAAAAAAAAATTTTCAATATTTAGCGTTTTTTAAAAAGTTAAAGAGAAATACAATACGTTAAAATAATATAACGTGATATAAACTGTGACACTTATAATTAGTTTTTAAACTTTGATCATCTTTGACTACACTCACCACGGTGTACCGCTGTGCTGATAATTTTCAATACCGTTATGAAAAGTAGGAACAGGTTTAAGGATGTTCACCGTTAAATTGCATAACTTTAAACTCGTCCTCAAAAACAAGTCTCTCAACCGATTGTCATGAAATATTCAGGAAATTTATAATCTTATAATCAGGAATAAAATCTATAATCTTGGTTTGGATTTTTTATTTCACTGTATTTCTTTACAAATCCAAAAGCCCGAACTTTCTTCTTAATACCACGCATATAATTTTGTACAATGTTTGAACTGATGTTTTTCCGCTTTCAATCATGACTTCGGTATTTACAGTTTCTGAGAGGCTATGGAACATCGAACTCGTCTTTGTACATTCACATACTGGTTGCCGATTTGGAGCTTTCTGAACTTTGAATGAACGGCGCCCTGCTCGTTTCTTGGCTTTCTGCACGAAACCTTTGGTCAAGTGTAGCTTTTTGGCGACATCCCAAACGGAACAGTTGGGCTTGCGTTTAAAGGCAGCACCCACTCGCTTGTGATTCTTCCGACAGTACGGAACACTTGTTCTACCGCTCACCTTCTTCCGGTCGACAGCTTTGCCATTCTCTCATTCTTTCATACGAAAACAAAATGATGCTTGGTTTTTAAGGCAGTAATTGTAGAAAATATAACAATAAGAATGACAATAACAATAACAATAACAATAACAATAACAATAACAATAACAATAACAATAACAATAACAATAACAATAACAATAACAATAACAATAACAAAAACAATAACAATAACAATAACAATAACAATAACAATAACAATAGCAATAACAATAACAATAACAATAACAATAACAATAACAATAACAATAACAATAACAATAACAATAACAATAACAATAACAATAACAATAACAATAACAATAACAATAACAATAACAATAACAATAACAATAACAATAACAATAACAATAACAATAACAATAACAATAACAATAACAATAACAATAACAATAACAATAACAATAACAATAACAATAACAATAATAATAACAATAATAATAATAATAACAATAACAATAACAATAACAATAACAATAACAATAACAATAACAATAACAATAACAATAACAATAACAATAACAATAATAATAACAATAACAATAACAATAACAATAACAATAACAATAACAATAACAATAACAATAACAATAACAATAATAATAACAATAATAATAACAATAACAATAATCAATAACAATAATAATAACAATAACAATATGAACAATAGCAATTACAATTACAATTACAATTACAATTACAATTACAATTACAATTACAATTACAATTACAATTACAATTACAATTACAATTACAATTACAATTACAATAACTAAAATTTCATTTAAATAATGACACTGCACCTGGGTGCATTCGTTTCGGTCAAGTTTTGCTCCACTATTTCCGCTATATTATACGAGCCTCTGATTTTCTTTATTTGCATTTTCTTGTCGCTCAATTTGTTTCCACTTCACTTGAGTTTCTCTTTTTCAGCTATCCTTCTTTAGCTTCTCTTGGTAAGCTTTCTTGCTTCCGTTATTCTTGCCAGCTTGTTTTCTTCCGCTCCTCCTTTCTGCTTCTTTTTATCCACTCTTTTGCTTCCGTTTTTCTTTTTCATTCTCTCCTCTTCTATTTTCCTTCTTTCGCTTTTCTTATTTCGTTTCTCGCCTTCCGTTTACCTTCTGTGGCTTCTATTCCTACGCTTTTCTTAATTGATTCTCTTCTTCTCCATCTTTTCTTCCGTTTCTCATTTTAAACATCTCATCTTCCACTTCTATTCTTCTGTTAATCTTTTTCTGCTTTTCCTCTTCAGCATAACATTCTTCAGTTTTATTTTCCACTTCTATTCATCCGGTTTTTTTCGTTTCTCTTCTTCTGCTTCTCTTCATTTGCTTCTCTTCTTCGGCTACTTGTCTTCTGCTTCTATTATTCCATTCTTCTTCTCCTGTTCCTCTTCCTTCGCATCAGTTCTTCCACTTTTCGTATTATGTTTCTCTTCTTCCGCTTATGTTCTTCAGGTGCACATTTTCTATTTGTATTTGTATTTGTATTTCTTCATCATACTTGCATGGTAAGGGTTCACCCTTATAAATTTCTACAATCGGATTTCTTGTTCTTCAACCACATTCTCCGAATTCAGTTTTCAAAAGGCAATAAAATATAAATAAATAAAATAAATAAACTAAAAAAACTATGTAAACCTTTTATAACAATTCGACGCTCACCCCAATCATGTTAATTCCTTTCATTGAGCCAGTTTATACATTCACAACGGATATTTCTTTTCTTCCGCTAATCTGCTTTAGTTTCTCTTGTACTACTACTCTTCTTCTACTGCTCTTCTTCTGCTTCTCTTCTTCCTTTTTTTCCCGCTTGTCTTGTTCTGTTTTTCTTCTTTTACGTATCTTCTTTCGTTTCTTTTCTTCCACTCTTCTACTTCCACTTTTTCTCTTCACTTCCTTCCTTCGGGTTAACTACCGCTTGCCGTATTTCATTTCTCTTCTTGTGTTGTACCGATACACCTCTTCCATTTCAATTCTTCCGCTAATCTGCTTCCGTTTCTCTTCTTCCACCCCTCTTCTTCCGTTTCTGTTCTTCAGATTATCTTCTCTCGTTTCTCGTTTTCTGTTTTTCTTCCTTCACTCATTTCGTTTCTTTTCTTCTTCTTCTCTTCTTCCACTTGTTCTCTTCACTTCCTTTCCTCAGGTTAACTTATTCCGATTATCTTCTTCCGTCTCTCAAAATGCGCTTCTCTATTTCCGCTTCGGCTTTTTTTTTTGGCTCTCATATCTCTTATTTCACTTCTCTTCTTCTGCATCTCTAATTCTCCTTATCCAATGACGTTTTGTTTTTTCTCATTCATTTTACGGTTTTTTCATGTTCTTTTTCTAACTCCAAGTTTAAGTTTTACTTGTTCGTCATCCTGCTATACAACTGTTTCCCCATAACATTCTTCAGCCCTATTACAATTCACTTTTGTACATTTATTCAGTTTTGTGGGATATTTTCCGCTTCGCTTTATTTATCCGTTTCGTATTCTTTAAATACATATATTCCCACGTTCTTCGCTTTATCTACTGCATCTGCAGCAAAGTATGTTTCTATCTTCGTTACAAAACGCTGCCTACTCGGCCGCCGCCCGCCTTTGTATTTCGTTCTAGCTGCTTTGAACTTTCTGCAGTGCAAGATTACACTGATAGGCAAAATAAAGTGCCCACCTCTTCGCTTTTTCATTTACTTGGTTCAAATTAAAGTAAACACAGTGTAGTTTTTTTTATATTCTTTTTAAGTTTCACTTATGGAATACTGAAAAAAAAGAGTTTTATTTAAAGAAAAAAAAATCAATTTGTGTTGAAAAAAAAAACAGTGACAAAATAAAGTGCCCACTTCAAAAATCAATTTCTTTAAGTAAAACTCCTTTTTTTGCTGTATTCCATAAGTGAACCTTAAAAAAAATATAAAAAATAAGATAATAAAAAAAATACAGTGTGTTTGCTTTAATTTTAACCAAGTAAATGAGAGAAATTGAAGAAACGATGAGGTGGGCACTTTATTTTGCCTATCAGTGTACGTGGCGCACATCCACGACCGACCCGAAAAATAGCAGTTGATTTTTTCAATTGATTTTTTTACGTAAGCCTTTCATGACCAATGCGTAGTCCTATCAAAATAAAATAACAAACTGATATCAAATAAGTAACAAGTTTTGTTATCTCAGATATCATTTGGAACTCACCGGTTTTCGCATTACAAATTTAGTTATCAACATTGAAATTTTTTATTATCAGCTGTTATCAATTTTTAAAGAGGATTTTTTACGAACGTGACTGAATTCTGCCTGCATGCTAAAGAATGCTGAATATTACCAGCATCTGCTGGATATGAAATAGAGCTTCTCACCAGAAGCACTACTTTAGTTAACAGTGTATGAATTTGATATCATGTTAATAACATAATTTGAAATTATCTCACGACATTTGTTCAAATCACAAAATTTGTTATCAAAAGTAACTCGATGATAACAAAACGAGTTAATATTGTGATATCCAACGAATATTTATACGTTATCTCATTTATTATTTTGGCTGCTTTATCAGTGATCAAACACTGATAGTCTGATATTAAAACTTGTTATGAATTTGGCATAAGCCCTTGTTTGGGAGGGGAGTGAGTACTCGTTGGTCAGAAAGAAATTCTTGATCGAACCATTCTCTCCCTCAGTTTCCCATCGCTCATTTGCGCCCAATTTTTTCCAACTGCGGATGGATAGCTTGGTTCATTGCTTTCGTAGCATCTTTCCTAAAAATAGCGTCATCTAGTAGCGGACTATTCCGAGCGTCACCTGCAAGACGATCTGCTTCTTCGTTGCCACCGATGGCATAGTGACTAGGCATCCAGCAAAGGTGTACTCGACCCCCTCCCTCCAGAAAAGTCTACGTGGTTTATGAATAGCCCCTAAACTTTCTTGTTTCCGCTATTTTGCGCGCTCGTTTTCTTCCGCTACTCCTTTCTACTGCTTTTCTTCAATATTTTTACTTCCGTTTTTCTTCTTCACCCTATTTTTCTATTTTTCTTCTTTCGCTTTTATCATTCCGTTTATCTTCTTTGGCTTCTATTCCTCAGTTTCCTCATCCGCTTCTTTTATTCCGTTTCTCTTTTTTTCTGATTTTATTCTTCGGCATCTTTTTCTTCATTTCTCTCTTCCACTTCTATTCATTCGGTTCTTTCTTCTGCTTCTCTTCTTCCGTTTCTGTTCTTTTATTTCTCTTCTTCCGCTTCTCTTCAATCACTTCTCATCTTCGGTTACTTTCTTCTTCTATTGTTTCACTTATCTTCTTCTGCTTCTCTAATTTAACTTCACTTCTTCCACTTTTCGTATTGCGTTTCTCTACTCCCGCTCCTGTTATTCCGGTGCACTTCATCAACTTCTTTTCTTCCGCTAATCTGTTTCCGACTGTCTTCAATTACTTCTCTTTTTCCGCTTCTCTTACGCTGCCCTTCTTTCTCGTCTCTTTTTCTGGGTTTCTTCATTTTTTTTATCTTCTTTCACTTCTTTTCTTCCTCTTCTCTTCTTCCACTTGCTCTCTTCGCTTCGCTTCTTCATGTTGACTTCTGCTGTATCTTATTCCGCCTCTCTATTTGCGCATCTCTTCTTTCGCTTGTGTTTTTTTTTTGGTTTCTCTTCTTCAACCTCTCTCTTCCGAGGTTCACCTGCAAGGTGATCTGTTTCTTCGTTGCTACGGATGGCAGCGTGACCAGGGATCCAGCAAAGCTGTACTGGACGGTTTTGTAGAAGGTTCTTTATTTCCTGAATCCAGTGATGCTGTTATTTGCCTGTCTCGATTGCCGAAATTCAACTGGTCGAGCTGGACAATATGAGTAATTCGTTTGATCTACCAATACAAAGGGCCGATTGTTTCGCAAAGGCCTCTGCCGAAAAAAACGGTACAATATGATGAACTTACCTTACCAATCAGACCAAGGTGGGGTGTGGCCTCTGCTGTACACAGAGCTTGTCTTCATTGTATTTGGTCCATGGCTGGACCACGCCAGCCGGAGAGTCCGCAGGTCACTTTCTACTTGATCAATCCACTTTGCTCGTTGCGTGCCTCTTCTTCTTGTACCTGTCGGTTCATTTTCGAGATCAATTTCAACAGAGCTGTCGTCCGACATTCTTTCGACATGCCCAGACTATCTTAGTCGACCGATTTTTGCGATGTGTACGATGGGAGGTTCTTCCAGCAACTGATGCAATTCGTGGTTCATTCGTCTCCTTCACGTTCCGTCTTCCATAATTTGCACTCCACCGTAGATCGTACGCAGCACCTTTCGTTCAAAGACACCAAGGGCGCCTTGGTCTTCCGCTAGCAATGTCCATGTTTCGAGGCCGTAGTGAACTACCGGTCTAATTAATGTCTTGTTAATGGTCAACTTTGTAGTTCGGCAAACTTTGATCGATCTTAGCGTCCTTCGGAGTCCAAAGTAGGTACGATTGCCAGCCGTAATGCGCCATTGTATCTTTCTGCTGGTGTCGTTAGCGGCTGTCAGATGCCCAGATACACGAATTCTTCTGCTACCTCGATTTCATTACCGTCGATCTGAACTCATGGTAGGAGGCTAGCATTGTCTTTTCGTGAGCCTCTTTTGTTTTCAACGCATTAATAGCAAGCCCAATCCTACAATATTATAAAAGTCGTATTGATTTTCAGAGGTTGCCGCTGAACACCTCTGAACACTCATTACTGTAACACTTAGATCCAACAGTGTAGACATGGGACAATCATTGGGACGCACAATAACCCCAGCATCTCTTGCCTTCACCTGTTGTTGTAATTATTACCAAGGAAATCACTCATTCCTTTAGCGAACTTTCGATGAATTTGCTACAAATTTATTTCATTACATCAGGTATGCATTTGGTTCAAACTTATATTCTCAGTGTCTTTATTACTGTATTAAGTAAAATTACAATGAATGAAAAGTTTATCCTCCGTATGATAAACATCGAAATTGATGTCAAAATTACACCACCGCAAAACTGATTGCCCTCAAAAACCGAATAAATAGCTAAAGGGTGTATTCGATAAAAATGGCACACACATATATACTCATCAAAATTAAACAGATTATCGGATTTTCTTGAAATTTTCAGGGAATGAAGAACTAATGAGTTTTGATTTACAACATTTGTTTTATTCAATTTCGTGTCCCATCCCGAATGCCCGCACCTTTCTTTTCACTCCACCCATCAAATTTTGTACAACCGATTTTCCCAGTGTTTTTGTGGTTTTTACCCAAATTTTCTTCAATTCTAGCTCTGTTTTTATAGTTTTGGGATGTTTGCGAAGTTCCGTTTTCATAATTGCCCAGAATTTTTCAATTGGACGAAGTTCCGGTGAACTTGGTGGGTTCATATCCTTTGGCACAAAATTGACTACGTTGGCTCGGTACCACTCCAATACGTTTCGAGCGTAGTGGCAGGATGCTAGATCAGGCCAAAACAGAGTTGATCCTTTGTGCTTCTTAATGAATGGAAAGAGACGCTTCTTAAGGCACTCTTCCGTGTAAATCGCACCGTTTATTGTTCCGCAAGTGATGAAGGGAGCACTTATTTCACCACATCCGCAAATCGCCTGCCAGATTAGAAACTTCTTTGCAAATTTCGATAGTTTCTTCTTTCGAACATCCTCCGGAACATCGAACTTCGACTTGGCAACGAAATATTCTTGCCCAGGAAGTTGACGGAAGTCGGCCTTGACGTATGTTTCGTCATCCATCACGATGCAACCGGATTTGGTGAGCAGCTTCGTGTAAAGTTTCCGGGCACGGGTTTTCGCAGTGATGCAGTGCTTTTTGCACTTTGTTAACATGTAACCCAGCACGCTTCGTGGTTTTCTGCACAAAACCGACTGACACCTTAGACTTTTTAGCGACATCTCGAATTGACATGTTTGGACGGTTCTTGAATTGTTGTACGACTTTCCTGGCCATTTTACTGTCCATTGGACCACTTTTACGACCACTCCCTTCCTTCCTTTGGACAATCAGACGCTCCTTGAAGGTTCTTATTACACGAGACACAGTTGTATTTTCAATTCCAAGCCTTTTAGCAATCCACCGGTGGGACGCCCCTGGATATTGATTGTGAGTGCACAAAATTTTCTCACGGACAATTTCTTGTTTCGACGACATGACTGGAACTACTGAATGTATAACTATGAAACTTGGCAGATGTAAATAATACACTATGGATAAGATCTACTCAAATTTCCAGGTTTTTTACTCATACGATTCAAAAGTTACAGAAGATTTTCTGTGTGTCATTTTTATCGAATACACCCTTTAAACATCATTCCGTTTCCGATTAGCAAACCGGCTCCGCACAGCGATGTTTGGCAGTTGTACGCCAACAATCTCCATAAGCCGATTAGAAGCTCGTTTTATTATAGGAAGTTCAACATTACAATGGTCCTTCTTTATCATGCCAATAGCAACAAGAATTAGAGATTGTAGTGTCAGGAGGTCGATCGGTAATGCGGCAGTTTCAGTCATAACCACGGAAGTTGGACTGGTGATGCATGCTCTTGATGCAAATCTGATAACAATAACAATAACAATCACAATCACAATCACAATCACAATCACAATCACAATCACAATCACAATCACAATCACAATCACAATCACAATCACAATCACAATCACAATCACAATCACAATCACAATCACAATCACAATACGGTCAATCACAATCACAATCACAATCACAATCACAATCACAATCACAATCACAATAACAATCACAATCACAATCACAATCACAATCACAATCACAATCACAATCACAATCACAATCACAATCACAATCACAATCACAATCACAATCACAATCACAATCACAATCACAATCACAATCACAATCACAATCACAATCACAATCGCAATACGGTCAATCACAATCACAATCACAATCACAATCACAATACGGTCAATCACGCAGTAGGAACTACGGAATGTTCACTCATATACGCTCAGCTCATCTCAAGCTAAACTCTAGTTCTAGATAAAATAGTCAAAAGATCGAAAGTAACATTTGTAAACAATGACTTCTAGCGTATTTTTCTCCCACAAACAAAATAGCACCAGAATCAGATACAGTGAGTTATTACCTTCCCGTCGGTAGTGGATGTAGATTTTGCAACCCAGCATTTCCAGGAAATTTACGTTCTAAGTCATTGTTTACAATTGTTACTTTCGACCTTTTGACAATGTTGTCT
>JASCZW010016132.1:0-19233 GCA_034211315.2 Aedes japonicus | reverse complement strand
TGCAAACGTAGTAAATCGACTGAAATCAGTTACGGTAGCCTTGATTATAGCAGACGGCGCTGGAGGCGAGGTTTGCTAATGCCTCGACTAATTTGCCGACTTGCAGAAAGAGGCAGCAAACACAGATAAAGCATAATACTGACGAGCTGCGCATGACGGGAATAGCGCCTGCTATGGTAGTATCTCACATACGGCGCGTAGATACGCGACGTGGGATCTATCTTTACAAATAGTACAGATAAACTTTGCTGTTCATTATTTTAATATCTTAATAGCGGTCACAGATTTACACATGTATCGAACACATTCAACATTCATTTTATTAGTAAGTTGTAATTGGGGCTGAGGCCTTCATATGTTCTTTCGTTTGCTTTATATTTACACTGTTCATTTATCGCCACCGGCCCAAGAAACGGCGAGTTATTTACATAACACTGTGAAATGGCGTCAATGTTATGCCTGTGATAGGCATTTCGCTGCTCTTGCTTCATTTATGCTCCTGATTGTCACTTGTCTTATATGCACGTTTGTTCCCGCACAGATATGAGGGAGCAGATGAGAGGAGAGGATCAATATCTAATCGCAACGACAGATACGTTCAACATACAGCACCCGATTATCTATACAAGCAGGAATCAGACATTTTCATCAAATTGAAAACAGTTGCAGAACACAACTGAAAATTTGCAGAACAACGATAAACTGAAAATTTATAAGCTCATTATAATGCAGCATTCTGTCCAGTTCTGAAGTTCATCACTTGCCAAGAAATGTTTGAATCGATTCGTCTTCCACTAACATATACAGTAAAAAGCATCTGTTCCCAGAAACAGCGAATCAGTCTACGCCTACAGATTTTCATCTTAAACGTTATGTTGTTGCTGTCTTGATTTCTCATCGAGATTCAGTCTTAGGTTGTCTATCTCTGTCGTAGTCAGTCAAACACTTTGGCATTTTCGTACTTCCGGGTACTGAACTGCGACTAGGGGCGTGAGAGGTATGGATGTTGACCATCATGCGTCGCCCCACTGCCATTTAACCAAACGATTACGTGACTAGTTCAGTATGTATTTTGTTTCGTTCTCGAATTTAGATCGTCTACGGCACGAATCAGCCTGCGTATCGTCTCAAATGCCGTTTTCCGAATGACAGAAATGTTAAGACAGAAAATGCCAGTGGAGACTCCGTTTACCCGGCCTCATTACAGTGTCCGCAGACTTGTCTAACATATGACAAACATCCCGATACAATAAAGATCTTAGCATGCCTATCACCTAAAAAAGAAAAGAAATATCCGCAGATGATTCCTGAAAGCCAAAGCATAATATTTCTGCGTCTCATCTCATTGCCTTCACAGTGACACAAATTTCAACACAGAAGTGCCAGTGGAGATTACTACACTATGTTGCTTGCAGCTAAAAGCGAATAGCGCATAAATTGCCATTTAGCGCATGCGCAGCACTTTAAGATTCTCACCCAAAAATCCTAATTGTGGATCGATTTCAACTACCAGTTTTCTCCCCCCCGCGTAAGAGGACATCATACTTCTTTTATAAATGGATTTATTTAAAGAAATGTTGTTACCAAATTAATGATAACGATTATATTCTCGTCTACAGGAATCGCAACGTAATTTGTAATTTGTCCCTTTCACATGTATCGTAATTTTAACAGATCTTAATTAAATAAGATTGACAAAGAGAAACGTCATGTGATGTCTCTAACGTATACAAGAGATTTGCTGCAATGTTTTATGTATGGCAGGAAAATGCAGCAAAAATGGATCAGTTTTAGTCGTGTTGTATGAAGGTATTATTTTCACTTTACTTTCACTCTGGCAAGAATCACAGCAGGAAGATCCAACACATTTAAAACTCGACTAGATAACTTTATACAAGTAAAGGAATCTGCGATTTCATAATAAATACGGATGTTTGTTTATACACTGTTTCACTATTTGAGTACCTAACTAAAACGGAAGAAACTGAACATACTCAATTGAGTTTTGTATGAAATTGCGATGAATATTATTTCTTCTAGCAAAAGTTTAAATTAATAATGAAGAAAGATTTTCAAATTTGATAATTAATTTGTTGCCTTATCTGGTTTGTAGACTAACACTAATTCTTACATCGAGTACTCTGACGTTCTTGTATGGTGAACTCCCTTGAGACACAACGGAATATTATTTGTGAAGTTCGTGTAAATTGAAAACACACACGTTTTCCAGAAAATTACCTGATTTTTGTTCATACGAGCGATGTACATGAGAATTCTCTCGATTCCGTATGATAAATAAAAATTTAATCCTTACCCTATTTAGTTTTCGTTGACTTTACTCATGTTTGTTAAAATAAAATTTTATGAAAATGGTTTTGTTTTGCTTTCAGTAAAGATGTTATAAAATATTGAAGGCCTTTGAAAAATACACCATAGAATGTCATTTTGTTTTACAACTAAAATAAAAACAGAAACAGAATAATGAGTTCTGTGATAAAGGCATGTGGGTGAAAAGAATATAAAAACTAAATTTAAGAACTATTTGAATGCAAAATATTTTGCCCATTGACAAACGGTCAAGTATAACTTAATTCAGATACAGTTCCGTTGATTACAGATGTTCATTAAATCCGGTTTTTGCCTGTTGATCCTCAGTAATGTCGAAGTACGCTCTGTAATATGTAAGTATAATATGTATATTATGCCTTAGTAGCACTAGTACTGATTTCATCAGCGATAAAGCATGTAGCGCTAATAAATATAGGGCATATGCATTACATTCCAGCGTATCACATTTGGGATAAAGCTGAAAGGCCTCATTCTAGCACGTTGTTTTGGTTTACTAGGCTAGTCACGTTACGTTGTGCCTGTACTAGCGTTTTAACGTTCGCCCACCCTATTACAGTTTTTGATACTAGCACCTGAATGTTAACTAGCGCAAGCGACGGAAACAACCGTGAGAAATAAATAGTATGCGAGATGATATGAAGCTATATCACAATACTTTAGTATAGATCGACAGAAGGGGATAATTACGTTACAGCACATGATATAGCGGTTAATAGACTATCACGTAATACAGCAGTAAGTGCGAGCGTACTTAAGATATCTATAAATCGATGTATCCCACTAACATAGTAAGCTCGAACGAGGCGTATATCCGGCAATATACTTACCCAGACCAAGGTACTTGCTTGTTCTGTCAATGAGGAACGGGCACAGCACAAAGATCGTTCGTCTATCAGATCGGCCTCATCGAAAGAAATCGCCTTAATTCCTGAAAGAACTGTCGCGATTTGTAGCAACCGTCCCATCCAGCATCCTGACCGATCCCAGAGTTCAAGCATTCTACGCCGCGGAAAATAAATGGCGATTCTACGCTCCGTAAACAAGAAGATCCGTTTACGTTGGCTGCCAGCGTATATCATGTCATTAGATTATCGAGGCCATTGAATGAACACTGACAATCAACATGAATTATTACACCGGTAGCGTATTTCCTCAACGTGACTGCTGGTTTCCAAATCTCCCAGCAGTCCGGGATCAACTTGCTGAGGCTCCAGGATCTAAGAGTGAGCGTGGAATTTGATTGTCCTTCGAGGGAAGTGTTACGATGGTCCGTCTACAAGTGATATGGGAGTGAGGAGGTCACTTCCCTGTCGGTGGTTGTCACAGAGCGTGAGGAAAATAACGATGAGGTCAAACGAATAAAAAAATACATTACCTAATTTAACTAGGAAATGAAGAAGAAAATTGGTATCTTCCATTTAATTCCAATTGCTTTTACAGTTTATCTTGATGATATGTATTTCCGTTTGTAAATGTGCATTCTCAGTGTCAAATTAGTACTGACAGTCGAGCCATTAGGCACACGACACTGAAGAGTCATATTAATTGTAGATGAATACGCTGCATCCGTCAAGAAGAGATGAAGAAATTAAATGGAAATTTACTTATTTTTAGTCAATAATGCATAACAGTCACATTTCGCCGTATCTTACATTTAAATTCAAAATTACTTCATTGTTACGTTGAAGACATTATTGCGTTCCACAGATCAGCATCGTACATTAAGTTTAACATTCTGTTAATATAATTCCAACAGTTTGTTATTGCCTATCTAGATTACTGAAAGATGTTCAAATTTCATCTAGATATCCTTCATATACTAGAACTTGAAACAATGTAATTACATTACACCATCAATATGATTGTCCCGCAGCAGGTGTGCTTGAGATTAACTGTAACGCCTGGCCCACTTCATCACTACGTATCTCCAGTCTCCAAATACGCACATTCAGTACAGCCGGATTGACCGTTTACTCATCATCGCCGATACCACCAAGTACAGGACAACATATCTTCGTCACCAATGAAAATGCAGCTGTGTCAAATTGTTCGTCATCAATGCGCCATAAGGTGGCATTCGCTTTCTACTTGCAAATTAGATTTTCATTGCTAATGTCATTTTGAGCGCCGATATTGCGTGGTTTTTGATTTCGATGCACAAAGGTCACACAGCGCTATAGACGTTCATCGGAGCACTTCCGTCACATTGCCCTTCATCAATGCCGACTGAATGGTGATGGTGGTGCTTGATTTCGTTGTACATCGTATCATCATTTAATATTGTCACGTTTACTATCGGGTCAGCGATTCGTTAATGGTTATCACCGGTCCATGCACCAGATAACCGAAAACACCAATGGCCATATTCGATCGACAACGCGCTTAATCGGCGCATAGCAAAGAAGGCCGTATTTGAAAAGAATGGTGCATTTTTTCCGACTCTGACGCAACGCGCTGCTCGCCGGTTAAAAAGCGCATTCGTCGATTATCCAAAGGCATGCTATGTACCCGCGGGAGGTAAATATCGAAATCGAACGAAGCCACATTTTCAGTTCAAATCTATCTAGTTGCATTGGACCGACGATAGCCATTCGGTACTTAACCAGATCATGTGGATAAACCTTGACCCGTGGGTAAACAGCGACTGTGGCTAAGGGGATGACATTGATGACGATGTGCCACTTCTTTGGCAGAACGAGGAAATCAAACACCACCATCACCGTTTGCGTTCGGTCGGCTGCATTGATGAAGGCAAATCTAGCTGTAGGTGGTGACGGAAGTGCTCCGATGAACGTCCCATAGCTGTGCGACCTTTTGGTGCATCAGACTCGAAATCTACATTCAAAACCACACACACAATATCGGCGTTCAAGAAATGAGCAAGATAACCGCATCGTGCTTAGTAGAAAATCCACTGGGCTGTTAAGAAGGGGGATTGTCGGCAAACGTAGAAAAGCTGAACGCCCCTGCCATTGAGGCGCAATTGCGGTTGGTTTTTGTTGTGGTTGCTTAACTGCATCTTCATTGAGTGACTGAGGTAAACCGGGGTAAGACTCCGGCAAGACGGTATAATTTACTTGGGTGGCTGTCGGTGATGATGAGTAAGCGGTCAATCCGGCTGTGCCTGGAATGTGCATGTGTTTGTTCAGGACCTGGAGGATACGGGCAAGTGTGGGGTAGGTTGGGCGTTTTGAGTTCATGTCCTGCAACTACATTCCTCTTCTCGGACGGAGCCGGTGTTGTTGGAAAGTTGTAGCAAGTAATTGCATTGACCGGGACATGGGTGTATGAGTTTTCCTTAGGTAATCCAAAAAAAAGTGATGATATCTAGATGGAAATTTGACACATCTTTTCAGAGCTGCAAATCTAGATAAACGACGATAACAAATAATTTAAGGATTATGTTAATACAGACTGTTAAACTTAATGTTACACGGTGCTTGAATCCATAATGGAACTCTTATAAATGAAATATCTTTCAACATGGCACAGAACAAGTGAATTTTGAGAATTTAAAATATGTAAAATTCTGGCAAGTGTGAGCTGTTATACATGTAACTAGAAAGTAAAATTAGAATTTTCCATTTAATTCTTCAACTGTCAGGTTATTAGCTAATCCTGACAGATACGCGTATTTCATCTGCTAATGTACAGATTTTCTTCAGTGTCGTGCAACTAATAACTCGACCGTCGAGTTACTAGTACCCGACACTGAAGAAGTCTGCACATTTTAGACGAAATACGCATATCTGTCAAGATAAGCAACAAAAGTAATTGGAATTAAATGGAAAATACTAATTCTTCTTCTTCCCTATTTCTAGTTAAATTAGGGGTAACATTGTTTTTTTTGCCTTCGTTTATTTTCCGTCGACCCATTTCCTCACACTCTGGTGACAACCACCGACGCAAGGAAGACGACCTCACCACCTCCCATATCGCACCCATGAGACGGGACCATCGGCTTTACTTCCCTTCCGAAGGACGAGTCCAGAAATTTTTTTGCCTCATATAAATCCCACCGACCTCAACTAGGATTGAGTTCAGACCCACTGGGGTGTTTAAGTAGCAGTCACGTTGAGGAATACACTACCGGTGCCGAATAATTCATATTGGTTGGTCGGTGTTCATTCCAATAACTCGATAATCTGTATTTGTAATGCCACCTTAACGCTTTCCAACATGCGGATCTTGTGATTTTGACGTAAAGCATTCAATCACCCGTTTATTTTTCCACAACATGAAATACTTGAACTCTATAGGATCAGTCCAAAAAAGAATGCTAAGATGGAACAGTTGCTACAAATATTTTTCATTTCAGTGTTCTTTTCAAAAATTAAAAACGGTCCCTTTCGAATGAGCAATCCCCAGTAAACGGGCTGACAGATCTTGTAATGCTTATGCCGTTCCCTCGTTGTGCAAACAAAGACCAAAGTACCTTGAATACAAGGTAAAGTATATTGCCAGATGTCATGGTATTCTCATATACACGCTCATTCGAGCTTACTATATGTTAAGTAAATTTTACTCAATTTTATAAATATATCTTAAAGTACGCTCGCACTACTGCCTGTATTACGTGATGTAGTGCTATTCATAATGTAGCCGCTATATCATGTGCTATATTACGTGATATCCCATACATTTTATCTGTCAATCTATACTAAGAATATTATTTGATATAGCTCATATCATCTCACATACTTGTTTGATTTCTCACAGTTTTGTTTCCGTCTCGCTTGCGCTAGTTAACGTCCAAGCGACAGAATCGCGAAGTCGCTGATGCGATATTCAGGTTGCTTGGAATCAACGTCAAAAAGGACCATGGTTGCCAATAGGCATAATATTTCGATTGAAGTATTGACAGACACGTTAAAACACAGAAACACCTTCCGACACACTGAAACACAAACACAACGTGGCAGAGTGACTAGCCCCCTGGATAAACCAAAAAAAAAAAAAAAAATAGCATTAGTTCGATCTAAGTGGGGCCCTTTTCAGCTTTATCCCAACTCAAATGATGCACTAGATGTAATGCATATGCCCTATATTTACATGCTTGCCCTATGTATACATGCTTGTCACTTGATTTTACAAATGTTATAATCGAGCCACGAATTCTTTACTATTTATTAAAACATAATATACATATTATACTTACATATTACAGAGCATACTTCGACATTACTGAGGATCAACGAGCAAAAGCCAGTTTGTGGACATCGCCGCATAATCAGCGGAACTATATCTATGGATGGGATATATGCCATTGACCGTTTGATCCAATGGGCAAAAAATATTTTTGCATTCAAATAGTTGCTAAATTTAGTTTTTATATTCTTTTCACCCACACATTATATTTATCACAGAACCGATGAAAGCCGGCTCATTGACTACTGATTTCTGTTTTTATTTTGGTTGTAAAATAAAATGACATTCTATGGTGTATTTTTCCAAAAGGCCTTCAATGATTTTTATAGCATCTTTTGCAAAAGCAAAATAAAAAAATACTCATTTTCATAAATTTTTGTTTTAATATTTATGAGTAGGTCAACTGAAAACTAAATAAATTTAAGGATTAGGGGATTTTTTTTATTATCATACAGGTTTGGTCCGAAGGGTCTCATATTTTTCATCCGCTCGTGCATGAACAAAAAAAAATCGGGGTTGACAGTTTTTCTGGAAAACGTTAATTGATGTTTTCCAATTTACACGAACTTCACTAAATAATATTCCGTTTGATTATTTCTCAAGGAAGTTTGACATTTCACCCATACTGGAGCAGACGTCAAAATTACTTTCGGTCAAAATGGCAAAAATTAGTGTTGGTCTACAAACCGGATAAAAACCTTTCGTGAATTATGGAAAATTTTGAAAAATCTTTTCTTGTTCATTAATTTATAAGCTTTTTGCTAGAAAAATAATAGGCCCGTCACTGGTTTTCATACCAAAATAAAAAAAAAACTCAATTGAGAGTATGTTCGGTTCTTACGTTTTTGAGTTAAGGTTACTCAAATGTGAGTGAAACCGGATGGTAAACAAACATCCATGTTTGTTATGAGAAATCGCAAAGTTCCTTTTACTTGTATAAAATTTATCTAATTTTCGAGTTTAAATCGTGTTGGATCTTCCTGCTGAAACAGTGATTCTTGCCAGAGTGAAAGTAAAAGTGAAAAACATAATACCTTCATACAAACATTTAAGCTAAAAACTTGAATAGAATTTTGCTTTTGCGTTTTCGTACCACTACATAAACATTGCAGCAAATATAATGCCTTGTACTTTATATACGTTAGAAACAGACATCACACTGACGTTTCTCTTTGTCAATCTTGACAATTAAAGATCTGTTCAAAAATTACGATACATGAAATGAAAGGGACCGAGGGTTGATTACAAATTACGTTTGCGATTCCTGAAAAGCAGACGAGAATGTAATCGTTTATCGTTGGTCAGTCTCAGTCTAGAATAACAACATTTCTTTAAATAAGTCCATTTTTATAAAAAGAATTATGATGTCACTCTTGTTACACTATAGATAATTAACTTTATTTGGGATCGAGTCGATCTTTCCTAGTAGGATTTTAAGATTGAAATCTTAAGTGCTTTAGCGCATGCACTATTGGCATGCATGGCAATTTGTGCACTATTCGCTTTTAAGCCGCAACAACGTAGTGTGAATTAATCCCGGTATCTCCACTAGCACTTTCTGTATTGAAATTTGTGTCACTGTTAATGAAAACGGTAAGTGGAGACACAGAAATGTTCAATTTATTATGCTGGCTTTCAAGGAAGTCACTCTACACGCTTTAAAGTCCAGGATCAGATATTTCTTTTTCTTTTTTTAAATTGATAAACATGCCTTAAAAGATCTTTATGAGCAAAGCCCAGCCTAGTCAACATATCGGGATGTTTGTCATATGTTAAGACAAGTCTGCGGACACTGTAAATGATAGTGGAGCCACCGGGTAAAGCGGAGTCTCCACTAGCATTTTCTGTCTTAACATTTCTGTCATTGTCAGAGAAAACGGCATTTGGAGACAAATACACGGAAAAACATTCGTGCCCTGATCCGTGAACTACGATCATGAATTCGAGAACAAGCAAAAATACACCGTGAACTGAATCACGTAATCGTTTGGTTAAATAACGTTTAAGGGGTGGGGCGACCCCGGCGTATTGGTTAACATCCATACCTCTCACGCCTAAGTCACGAGTTCGAATCTCACCCCCGGAGAAGTTACGAAAATGCCCAAAAGAGGTGTTTGACTGACTACGACGGGAGATGAACCAGCCTAAGGCTGAAAATCTCGATAATCAAGACAACAACAACATAACGTTTAAGGTGAAAAATCCTGTAAACGTGAACTAGTTCACTGTTTCACAGGAACAGGAATGCTTTTTTACTGTGTATGTTAGTGGAAGACGAATCCGTTCAAACACATTTCTTAACAGAAATGTTAGACTTCCTTAGAACAAGACCAAGAATAATGCTGCATTATAGTGAACTTATAAATTTTCCGAGACTACATCGTTGTTCTACAAGAATTAAATTTTTCGGATTGTGTTCTGCAACTGTTTCAATTTGATGAAAATGTCTGATTTCCTGCCTTGACAAAATGTCAGGTTGCTTGTCATATGTTAAGACGTATCTGTCGACACATTAAATAATAGTGGAAACACCGGGTAACCTAGAATGTATAGGCCAAAAGTAGTCGATCTCGTTTCACAGAACTTCTGATGCATATAAGACAAAGTAGCTAATCAGAACATAAAACAAAACAAAACAAAAACAGCGAAAATACCCTATCACAGACATAACACATTGACCATTTCACAGTGTTGTGTAAACTCTTCCGCCGTTTCTTGGGCCACATTGTGATTGGCGATAAATTGAACAGGTGTGTAAATATAAAAAGCAAAGCGAAAGAACATGAAGGCTGCAGCTTGCAGTACAACTTACTAATAAAAATGAATGTTGAATGTGTTCGATGGATATCTTACATGTGCCTTTACGTCTGTGACCGTATTAAAGATATTAAATAATAATTTGTAAGTTTATCTGAGGCTTGCTAGTTCTTAAAATGAATCCCACGTCGCTGTCTACTGCGCATTAGCGATGAGATGCTACCATAGCAGGCGCTGTTCCCGTCATGCACGAATACTCGTCGAATGTGTTATGCTTATCTGATGATTTTAGCACCTCTTTCTGCAAGTCGACCATTAGTCGAAAGGCATTAGCAAACCTCTCGCACGCTTCCAGAAACCATTTTTTCCCGACTATGCCTATAATCAAAACTACCATGTAATTTCAGTCAAATTTACTACGTTTATGGTACAGCCTTCTACATTTGTGGTATATTTGACAGACCTCATGTTGGTATCAACCCCACCATGGTTGACTTCAATCGCAGGCATGAAAAAATCAAACGCGTGTTTGCTTTTAATTTAACCCTCCAAATGGTGTAAGAACTGAGCAATTTTAACAGTACAATGTTTGATTGTTCCTCAATGCATCTTAGCATTTCAAATAAGAGCTTCCGCGTGAGGGCATAAGAGTCGCCAACAATTGATACGTTGCGGATGCGTTGACGTAAATTTGGGAAAACTGTAAACCGTAAAACCTATGGGAAAACTGTCAAATTCACGCAAACGCGTCCGCAACGTACCAATTGTGGGTCAGCCAATACTCTTCAAAGGAGCGCCCTTTGATAAGAAAATTTTTAGTCCTAGCAAAGAAAGAAAACAACGACGTCGATATTGACCATGAACCGAAGTGCTAATTTTTTCCAAACTACACTCTCTTAAAGCCTGTACTCAGAAAAAATGCACAATTTTTATCTGTGTGTAACTTTTTTTTCCGTGGGTAAAATCTTGATGAAAATCTGGGTATAACTAGTTTGGAGTGAATTGTTTACATGTGCAAACTTTCATAACAATTCGTTCAGTGGATATTGAGATGTTATCGAAACAAGAAGAAAATCACCGGAGAATTTTGAGCGCCGTCATGGAAAATCCGACTGCGACCATGAGATGGATCGGAAGACAACTGAGAATCACCCATACAACTGTGTCTCGGCGGGCTGGAAGTGGAAGAAAATCAAAGACAGCTGACCCTGTTAAGGCCCGGAAGGTGTTGGATTATTTTAAGTGTAATCCGATCCTTTAAATTCAGGACGCGGCTCTGAAAGCAAAGTTTTCCGCCTGGATCGTTCAGAAAACCATGAAAAGCTGGGCTTCGTGAATTCAAGGTCCGAAAAGAACCGAACCGGCGTGATCAACAAAACACGGTGGCCAAATTCCGCGCAAGGAAGCTGTATCGAGAGTAGTTAACAAAACCGATGTGTGTGGTTATGGATGACGAAACCTACATCAAGGCAGACGCAAAGCAAATACCGGGGCTGGAGTTCTACGTTGCCAAATCACGGTTTGATGTTCCGGAAGACATAAGGAAGAAGAAAGGGGACAAATTCGCCAAAAAAACTAGCTCTGGCAGGCCATAGGCCAATGCGGTAAACTGAGTACACCGTACATCACAACGGGTACCATCAACAGCGAAATTTACCGCACCGAGTGCCTCCAGAAGCGTCTGTTGCCCTTCCTGCGGTCCCACGGAGGCGAGACCGAAAACCCCCCAAATTCACCAAAGATTCATCCGGTGGAAAGATTTTGGGCCATAATAAAGGTCAAAGTTCGAAAATTGTCCAAGATGTTTAAGAACGAGCTGGAGTTGAAGAAAGAATGGATGAAAGTGACCAAAAAGGCCGGTTCGACCATTGCACAAAACGTAATGAGGGGTCTTAAGGGAAAGGTGCGGGTTTTCAGCGATGGAAAGGAAATTGAATCAAGTAATTATGCCGAAACATAATCCGTATGTATTAGGTCATTCAAGAAAATCCGACTTTAAAACAAATGTTTGGCGAACACTTTTGTCTGGTGCATTTTTTTTGAGTGCAGGCCTTAATACATATAAATTGAGTTCCTAAACAACATCTCTAGCAACGATTGTTCCATTTCAAAACCAATCCCTATTTTAATGCACCGTTCATATTTCCTCCCCCCTACGTGAACCGGACCATCGAGAGCGGGAGACGGACCGGACGCGCAGACAACAACGGTGGCAAGTAGCCCAGCAAAAAAAAATACAAGAAGAGAAGCAATAAAACGATTCACCCGTGCGGTCGGGCGGTGGTTTCGATTTCGTTGCAACGCAGGGAAAGTCAATTTACATTTCGCAGCGTAGGCAAAGGGTGTGTGTGTGTGTGTGTGTGTGTGCAGCGCATCATGCACAAATCGGCAATGACGCGACCTGTTGAATTCCCAGGCTTTTTTGGGGTTTCCTTCCACCTTCCACGTCCAATTGGAATCGGAACACACTCACTGACCTCACCTCAACGCTTACCGCAAAAATGAAAAAAAAAGTAACCAGTGGAGAAATGGTGTTGGTCATATCAATATTTACGCGTTGGTATTATTACGAAAATACCCATATTCTTTGATATTCGTCAGTTTTTTTAAAGTCGATGGCCGCCATTTTGGATTACAAAATGGATTCGAATAACGATCAGTGACATCTATAGTCTTGGTCGTCCATAAAATTTGATCTTCAATTCCAGTTCTTGCAATACAATCTTCTAAGTGCCAAGATATATTTTAAAATTTAGGAATTAACATGATTTTTTTTACACGGTACGTACCGTGTACGCACCATACTTTGCGCGGTTCCTAATGCGCAATTTTACATGTATATTTGGTCGTATGTCGAGTTTAACGAGTTTTTTTAAATATGTTTGCTGAATTCATTTCCCTAGGTAATGTAAGGCATTGTTTGCAGTAGTTAAAATTTTCAAATTAAGATGGCATATATCCGAAAATGATTGAGTGCGCAAAGTTAGGAACCGCGCAAAGTATGGTGACTCCACGGTATATGTAAATAAAAAATCTCAGTGTAGGGCTATCGGAATGCATCTCAGATCACCATCGTGGGAGCGTGAAACCCTTCGATGAACGTTTTAGGTGGCAGTGGGAAACAACCGAGTTCAGCCAAGCGTGCACCTTATTAATTAGGGTTATTCAAAAAACGCCGGGCGGTTTCATGGATGCAAACAAAATGATCCCATAAACCACTGCAGTCGGTCAGTCACAAAACAGTGGACGTTAACCTGCTCAGTTAGCAAATCATTCAGTTGATTAGACGAATTTAAATTTAATAACACAGGAATAACATTAGTTTCTGGTTTAGCTAGAATCACTAGACACTACGCCACACCTCACTGAATTGATTTAAATATATTTCAACACAACACACCTTTACGTATCATAACGTGACGTTAAAGTTGCCAATCGTGATTTTTCCGAGTTTTCCATAGCCCTCAGAGCCAATTTTGAGATTGGCAACAATAGCTCAATCTTCGGTTCGGTCAAGCACCCAATCCGCCACTTTTACGTAAACTGGTTTGAGCCTCTTTCGGCTAGCTAATGCAGCAGTCTCGCAGCTTGTATCCTACATATGCATGATCATCATTTTAAGTGAGTAAATATTTATGACTCGTCGAGAAAGACGCAAGTGTAGGCTCTCCATAGAAACACGTAGACTCTCATAACAACAAAAACAGCAATGTTTTTTTTCCTGCCATGGCTTGCTATCTACGACGCCGTGTGGTGGCACCTGTTTGCTGTTTCCCCCCGTTTCACTGATATCTAGCAAACCTCTTAGCAACGCATCAACCGAAAATGCGATTTTCCCACGCGAGCGTGGCCTATTGTTGATCGAAATCAAAAGTGTTTTTCCCCCTTACGAAGCTTCATTACCGGATAGTTTGCAGTTCTAGCGCTTAGTCAGTTAATGTGGTTGGTTAGATAAGCTTTCAATTGTACACGTTTGAGGAATGCACGTCGGTGTCACCTCAACCGAAATGATGGGAAATTAAAATTTCCCACTCGTCGTCGTTGTTAGTTTTACTTTTTTTTGTTATTGCCTCGATGACGATCGTGCCCGATAACGCATCAGGCATTCGAAAGCATCGAGTTAATAAACACGTCCAGTTTATCCAGAAAATTTGCATATCTCCTCTTCGAAATTCATTTCGTATTAATATTTCTTGTATGTTTGCTGGTAGGTGGTAGAAGCATAATCTTTCTTACATTCTCCTCTGCTGCTTTCTGGCACTATACGAGTTTTCGGTTGTTGGCAATAACTTGAATTGTGTCTTCTTCGTCGTCGTTCTTCTGTTCTTCTGGATTCAAGGCACTCCACTCTTCGACTCTTCTTCGTCGTCGTCGTCGGCTCGTCGCCAATCTCCGCTATACCTATGGCAAATCCGTCCCACAATCTGCGCACACCGTTCGGTTAGGATATTGTTGTTGGTTTTTGGTATGTGGACGACGACGATGATGATGATGATGATGAAGGCTTGTTTTTCTTTCTCCTCTTTGCCACACTCTTTTTTTTTGGCTAAAATCTGCTCCACACTCACTCAACACAAACAGACACTGATCATTGACTCACTTCCCCCCGCGGTTTACCATAGGGGATTCCAACAACAGACACAGACACAGCGAAAGCTGAAATAAGCACGTCCACCACGCCCCAGCACTCCCCTTGGCGTTTGCTGTTACTCTACAGCAGCGGGCAACAACTGCATCAGCATCAGCATCAGCAGCAGCTACGGCGGCGACGATGGAACCACTTCGCCATTTTTCGACAATTCGAATTCCACGACGACAATAGGCGTTCCGAGTGCGCGCAATTAATAACCTTCAACACATGATGCACTTCACCGCGATTCACTATCAAAAAAACAGCTCACGAAACCTCGAGCAATAAGTAATAGATGCACCGACGGACAACAATTATAACTACCAGGTAACTACACTCACGAACTATATCGGAGGGACTATTTGCGCAAATGGAATACTGATGTGAAGGAATTTAAAACGACGTCGTAAAAGTGTGAGCTTCTCTCCCGTGGCAGTGGCCAACACAAAATGACAGGTAGAGAGGTTTACCTATAGCTCGCAAGCAAGCCCGTCGGTCGGTCGGTCTCTGGACGCGGCCAGCTCTCACCTCACTGCATATCGCGTTCTCGTGTTTGCTGTTTAGCTACAATGCCTACATCGCACAACATGACTCAGAGAAAGAGCGGATCCAATGCTGGCTGATTTCTATGCTATGTGAGTGTTCGAGAGCGAAATACGAACAGGTTTTTCATTACGCTTTCATGTTTGTTTCAATCGTTTCAATGATGGAACTCAGAGGCCGACAATCGCGAGGGATAGGACGCTAATAGGTGGTAAGTTCTAACTGGTTTCAACCAGTATTTCAATCAAATCTAGAATACTTAAGCTGTGAACCATTTGGCGAAATTTTTTAACTTTTGGTTAAAATTTGACAGTTTGATAGTAATTTCCCCTCCGGTTGAAAATAACCCAGCTCTGGAGCATGGTTAATTTTGACAGCTCGATAGTTATTTGCAGATCGCGAAGTGATTTGACAGCAAGCTCTATTTCAAGTCGAACATGTTAAAAGAACGAGTGTGTCAAAATCTAAAGATGTAAACATCACATGTTTTTACAATTGTGAATAAATTAATTTACATGCAATGGATTTTAACCTGGGTTTAATCACATTTCATGAGGTGTACTGATAGAATAAGGTAATTCAAATTTAAATCACATATAATCTGGCCTTGTTAACATTTGGCACAATGGCCTTTTTCATAAATTCGACGAAGAAAGAGTGAGCAGAGTTCATCGCGTCCCAGAGAGAGCGTATGTTTGTTTTTGTCGTCGGTGGAAACTAGTGCTTTGAAATGGAAGGCAAGCTAAAGGCGACGAAAAGTATAAATCATAACATTATGAGTATTGTAGTTATATGGCTAATATTTCTCTTTTTCCAGTGACCGTGGCAGAAGTGGCCAGTTTAATAAACGCTCGGATTAATCACAACGAAATGTTTGCCAGCAAGCTTTTCGACAAAAAGGAGGCCTGAAGGTAAGAACTATTTTATTCATGCATTAGCGAAATATTTTACCCATATGAAACGATTTCCAGAACCATTCAAGAAACATCGGGGCTGCAACACTTTTCTGTCGAACGGATCAAGATGAAGTGGAATAATTTGGCAAAGAAATACAAGGTAAGTATACTTTTATAGATCGTCAAACAAAGCCGTAAAACACTTTTCATTTCAGAAACTCATCGCTCCCTCAACTGGAGGTGGCACCGAGAACGGAGAAGAGAGAGCCGACCAATGGGTACACTTCATTAAAATGCATGAATTCATGTCAACGCAGCATACCTGTTATCCTCCACTCGTAGTCAACAGCAACGGGGACGTGATCAGAAATGCACCTAAAATTCCGGATACTGTTCAGGGTAACATTGATGATCCTGGGGATTTCAACGTCAGCGATTACATCGTTTTCGATCCGGAACCATTTCCCTGTACTCCCGACGAAACGCATCATCGAGCCTCCATGCCAAATTCTACCATTTCACCTGTGGCTGGACCTTCTGACTACGAACATCATCGAAAGAGTCCTGGTGTGCAAGATACGGAAAGCAAGATTCAATCCGAGAATAAGAGGAAGAAACGATACTCGCAGCAAGACATGTTTGAGTATTTTCGAAAAGAATCCAAACGGAAGAGGAAAGAAAGCAAAAAATGTCTTTTGCTCTTGAAATCAATCGCTCAGTCACAGAATATTACTGTGCCTTTCGACAATTCCAGTTCATCAGATTCAGATATGTAATATGTGAGAGAAGCGTAGCAATAGCTAATTCGAAACCAACCTGAATTTTAAGCTGTCCTTTGTCAACTTGATTGATTTGATGGGAAAATAAAAAAACGATCAATTTATCCTGTATACATTTATTATACTACAAATAATGATGCGTTAAATTCCACAATTGGTTGTTTCATGAGTTCTGTTGATTTATAATAGCTTCCAATTCACCCAAAAGCTGCAAACGAAAAGCAATACCTTCCCCTGTATCGGAAACAGGTTGATATTCAGTTTCATTTTGATTAGTTTGTGTAGGTTCTTCTGGTACGTCCAAATCAGCTTCCATTATATCGTTCATATCCACACAGATATTATGTAAGACACAACACGCTACAATAGTTTTTATGCAGTTTTGTATGTTCAGTTCTAGTTCCTTATTGAAAATACATCGCCACCTCGTTTTCATCTGACCAAAGACACACTCAACAATGGTTCGTGCTTTACTGTGGACATTGTTAAACCGTTTTTTAAGTGCGCCAAGCCTCCTACCAACAGTTTCTTTAAATGGAGTAACTATAGCAATTGGGTACAGGCTACATGGATAACCACTATCACCCAGTAAGTAGTAACCAGGAGGAGGGTACAATCTCTTGTTATATAGTGAACTATTTTACATTACTCGTGTATCATGAACACTACCGGGATAAGCTATGCATATGTCAATGAATTTGTAGTTACTATCACAAACGGCTTGACATTGGATAGAATAACTTAGTTTACGGTTAATATATTGGTCATGAAGAGAAGTTTGACATTTAATACGAATGTGGGAACCGTCAATTGCACCTACAGCCTTGTCGAATATTGGTGTTCTAGCTCGGTTGCAAAATTTGTATGCAATATTAGCCAGTTCCTCTTCACGAGAATATTTGATGATTTGTTTCATTAAAATGTTAAGCGTTAAATTTAGCAACTTGTCACAGATTTTCTTTGTAGTGTTTCTAGGGACGTCAAACACTGCACCAACAACTCGACAGCTTGTTCCTGTGGCTAACCAGAAAAGGAAGATAGCAACTTCTATTTCTACTTCCCATCCAGATCGTTTTTCAGGAATCAAGCGACACATTTTCAGGAACACAGCAGCTGATACCCTTAGGTGATCTTTTATAATATCCGGATTTAAATTCAATATCTCCGTCATGACCCTGGATCCAGGACACTTCATGGCATATCTCATTCCCTTAAAAATAAATTCATTTTTATAACATGAACTTTCCATTCCAAATATTTAGTCTTACGATTCTTGGAGATGGAAGCATACAATGTGTAAACATTTCAACTGAATTATCATCTGGCTTAAAAAAATAATAATAAATCACAAAAATCAATGTAAAGATGTATATTTCTTCCGACAACATGATGTTTCGAGTTTTTCTCAAGGTTTATTTTTCCCAGGACTTTGCGAAATTTCTGATCAACAACATTCAATTCGACAGGGAGTTTTCATAAGGGCCAGTGTCGCAAACGTAAACAAAGGTTCCTTCCGCAAATTTCTCGAGAATGCTAACTTAATCATACACGCAGCAAAAAGTTAATATCAATGATATTCTGTATTAAAAACAACAATAAAAATTATCATTCCCCGGCTTGTAATTTTTTTTGGTGAATACAACAATAAATCTTTATTGATTGAACATAAAATATTGTTGTTTTCAAAATATGTCAAAAAAGCAAAGAAAAATATATTTTGTTGAATTAACAATATTTTATTTATTTACAAATACAGAATCTTTTTGAAACAAAAAACGAAACAGTTTCTGCCAACAATTTATTTCTTTGAAACTAATCAAAATAATGTTGATATTTTATACAAGAAGAATTTTATTTTTGTTTAATGCAAATGATTTTGATTGGGTTTAATTTTTATTCAACATAAGAATGAATTGACAAACAGGGGAATGATAATTTTTATTGTTGTTTTTAATACAGAATATCATTGATATTAAAAAACTTTTCGCTGCGTGTATGATTAAGTTAGCATTCTCGAGAAATTTGCGGAAGGAGCCTTTGTATACGTTTGCGACATTGGTCCTTTTGAAAACTCCATGTTGAATTCCAAATAACTATGCATCTGTCAAAATTTCAAATGGGTCGTATTCAT